>JANSTT010016990.1:0-18900 GCA_026745375.1 Platyura marginata | reverse complement strand
TATAAATAAATATGTATATATAAATAAATTTAATTTAAGTAATAAAACAATAATTACTAATTGATACTTTGGTGGACAATTCGTTTTAGATGTAAAAAATACCAACATAGCTAAAGGAACGCATAGTATAATACAATAAATCCATATTGCAATGCCAAGAAATTTAACATGAAACCCTAAAAATATTTGTTGATACAATTGTTTGCTTTTTATTCAAAATAAGAGATCTCACAATCCTTCAGTAACACAACAGCAATTGGAAGCGAAACGACATGCAATGAATTAAGTAACTTGCTCCAACCATGGTTTTCAACAGTATAATCAACAATAGGTATTATTAAAATTAAAATAAAAATAAATGGTGACTAAAAACAATTTGAAAATTAAATTAAATGCAATGTATGTATGTATGTATGTAGGTACCTTTGCTACACAAATAGTTTTACCAAAAATTCCAGATTCTTCCCATTCCTCCTTTCCAAATGGATTTAGAGATTTAACAAATTGTTCAAAAAGTTTATCATTTGAACCTTGTGCGAAAAATATTGGCTCATCTCCGATAGACATTAAAATCTCTTTAGAATTTTTTAGAATATTAAAGTCATATTGTTCAGTTAAATCTCTGAATTCCGCTAAAAATTCCTCTAATATAAATAAAATTAAATTCAATTCAATTTAACATAAAAAAAAAAATTTTTACCTGACCTCTGATTTTCCACAATTTCTTTCATATCTAAAAATATGAAATTTATTTACTAGTTTTTTTTATGCAATCTTAAAATTGAAATTGTTTATATATGTAGTTATAATATCTTTACCAGTTTTATATTATATCGAACCACGAACATAATAACATTAGTATTAATAACTTTTAACGTTACCAAACAACAACGTTAGAAAATTCTATTACTAATCAAGTCAACTAAACTAAGATTTAATGAAAATCCTCCAAGTAAAATCCTGGATACGCCACTGTTCTTACCTATGTTATATATTAAATTAAATAAACCATAAGTTACCACGTATTTTTGCTTTCAACATAAAATGTTCTCCAATTACCGTTCCCAAATATGAAGCATAAATTACGACCGTTCCTAAAAATCGAAGGAATCAATTTCAAAATCTTCATTTAAAAATATTGAAACCGAAAATACCTATCGCTTCTAAGTAGGTAAATCTTTCATGGGTAAATGCTAACGCAATCCAAATGCAAGCCAACATAAAAAAGAAAACATCTCGAATGAATGAGGAACCACTAACACTGAATGGCCTTACAATCATTATTAGCGATGATATAAATCCAATTATAAAAGTCGCCGCTCCTTAGCAATAAAAATATACAATTTATCGTTAAGTTAAATTTTTTTTACTTGAAAATATTTTTAACATATACCAAATAACTCAGCATACAGCATTTCAGTATCACGCTCTGAACTCGTTATAGCTGTAAAAATATCTGGCGAACCATTTCCAAATGCTAGCAACGTTATTCCTGCCAAATTTTCGCTAAGACCCAAGAAATTCGAAATCATTGCTAAGGCTGGACAAAAACTGTCGAAATGTAAAAAAATCTTTTTAAAAATGCTGTTTGGTTTTTAGAAATGCATGTCCAATAAAACAAACTACTCTCCTTTGAATTTCATCAATAAAGAAAATACTCAAAAACTAGTACTAACGGTGGCTGTTCGAATAATATTAATTATAATTAAGAAGAGAAACTCCAATATTAATATTAAACTTAGCGGAAGACTACTCACATTCACAAAAATTTTCATAAGGAGGCATTACAAACGGTATACGTTAAAATACAAAAATTAACAACTTACAATTTATCAGCCGTCGTTCCAAGAATTGCAAATAGATAAACACATTCCACGATCTACAAAAAAGTTTATTACATTATTTTTATTAAGTATGTAATTATATTCTATTCTTACCACAAGTACGATGCTCAAATAATGCAATGCAACATTGGACGAATCGACTGTACAAAATAAAAAATGTATATAATCAATAAATTGAACATTTTCATGACATTGCGGAGTGGCAATTACAAATGGGCATTTTTGATTAGACGGTAAACTTTTTACCACGCCACATTCTTGCTGTAAATTAAATTGGTCAAACATTTATGAAAATATATTATTTAAATTTTCATTAAACTTACGAATTTAGAAACCGCTACATAACTTTCATGAGCTTCAAATGTTGGCATTGATATGTTAGAATTATTGAAATTTTCGTATAGCATTACTTTAGGAAAAATCATTTTTTTAGAGATATTTATTAACTGTTTCTGCTTTATTTTTGTAGTTACGTCAATTCATTTTTGGATGAAAAGCCTTCTTAAATAAAAATATTTCGAGTGTTAAATAATGGTTCGATAGGGATAATTTAATTTTAAACAATTTGAATTAAAGAACAAAAAAAATAAGAAGTGTAGATAATAAGAATGACAAAGTATCAAACAGTTTTTATTACCAAAATCCTCATGACAGGCTTATAATTAAATATTTTTGAATGTATTATTTTCATAAAACCGATATTTTCGTTGTTGCCAAAGAAGTATTAAGACACAACTAAATCAAAAACAAAAATTTTGGAAAAAATACAAACAATAAACGAGATGACCTGTCTTAACACTTGATTTACTGACATTTTATGTATACTTCTAGAATCTAGGTAAACAGGAATAGGGGTGGAAGGTTGAAACTGAATGTACATACAAAATGGTATCTTACTAATTTTGGCTTGTTTGTATGAGTGTAGTGAATATAGAATAAAGCTATAGTTTAGAGATGTACATATTTTTGAAAAATATTACAGAATATTTCCACTTAGTTACTCACTGGAAATTATAAGAATAAAAATTCGTCAGGAATATACATGATGCTTGTTACTAACTATATGTTTAGAATTTCTAATAATATATATTGTTCGACAACCGTCTATATCTATAATTTCTTTTAATGTATACATCAAACGACTTAATTACGATAAAAAAAGAGATCAAGTCTGATCTGATAAAGAAAAAAAACAAATTATAAAAATAAATACTAAGAATGTAATGTTAAAAAAATTATTTTTTTTTTATCAGGAAATTATTTGTATTTAAATCATAATAGTTTGCGTTAATTTTAAAATAATAACTATGTATAATTTGAATGAACTTATTCCTTAAAAATCTATACTATATCAATATCATACGAGAAACAAACAAACAAAGGATAAAAAAAACCAAACACTTACATACTATAAAAATACTATTTACACAAAATGATTAAAATGCAAAAGGAACTACAGTGCAATTTTTAATATTTCTTTTAAGTTCTTCTACGGTAAGTTGATGCGACGCAACTTCTAATTCTCTTTTTAATCTAATGTGCAATTCCTCCCAGTCTTTTATTTTCTCTAACATTTCTTCTTTGTTCAGTTGTAACAGATTTCTAAAAAAGAGACAATGCAACACACAATTATTTATGGTGGTTTTGTTGTGGTAAATGGATAAAAATACTTTTCTTCGACCAATTGTTGAATGCAATTATAATTATCGATTTGTATAATGTGTAAAATTTTTAATAGTCTCGTTACCAAATTATCCACATCGATTACTTGATCAACAAGGGCTTGTGCCGAATTTGTAGCAATTGACTTGTGTACGTTCATCTCCTCCGAGGTACTTCTATAAATATTGGTAAATATTGAAGACCAAAAAACAGTCTTTAATCAAAAAAATTATATTACCTAATAATTTCATTGGTTTGGGATTCAATTTCTTTTCGATTAATTATTGCCTGCGATAAATTATGAATTGAGTCTTCATTGTTATCGATATCCGATGGGAAATCTACACGTGATAATATTAATCCACTTGCTGAAACCAGATTATGTGAATGTGAATCTGGCATTAAAACATCCTCCAAAACATGTTCCATCATTAAATATGGTTCAGTTTCGGAATATAACATTTCGGCTGAATCTGTTCCTTCACTAATTGCAGCCGTTAATGGTGGAATTTTTTCTTTTCGATATACAGCTGATGATGCTGCATTTTTTATGGCATTTATGATGGCAGTAACAAATGACTGATTTCTATTTTGTGATGAACTAAATAATTTTGTATGAGTGGACGGACAATCTGGACTATCGTCATCGCTACTGCCACTATTTGTATAGGCCTCGTTGTAAAATATAACATCCTAAAATATGAAATCTCCGTAATTTTGATATTACAATTTTAAAAAAAAACTATAAAACAATAATTCATAATGTAGATATATTTCAGTGCGGTGTAATATTTAAAGTGTGTGATGTGTAATGTGTGTGCAAATCGTTATTAGGCCCGATCGATTCTCACCTGAGCAAAGAAAATAAGGCCTTCATTCAAATTCCACTTAAAACTGTAGCTCTTTTTTCGAAACAACATTACAGGTATCAATTTTTGCAATCACTTCTTAACGAGAGCATTATGTCATGTTTCTAACCCCAGCAAACAAGATCGTTTTTAAATTACATTTCAAAGTCAAACCAGTAAAAAAGAAAAAATTGGCTACGCCGATTATAATATACCCGTATGAGTATTTGTTTATTATTTACAACTTTTTCCGTTTCTATTTTGTCTGTACATATAATTGGGTAAATTGAATACAAATGATTAAAAACCCTAGAATGACATAACATTGATTACAGCGCTATAACGGCATTTCGTTGAACTTTTTAGTCTATGAATAAAATCTTCAATTTTTTAATTCTCTATCATTTTCGTCATATTTCATTTTTTCCGTAATTTAAATACTTTTCGAGTAAATAATTAAAAACCTTAGAAATTCAATAAAATTGATTGCAGCGCCATAACGAAAGGTCGTACAACTTTTTGGTCTATGAATGAAATCTTCTTTTTTGTATTCTCTATAATTGTTATTGTAGTAATTTTTTCTACATTTTGACTACCTTTCGAGTAAATGAATGATTCATATCATAATTTGCTCCAAAACAATAAAGATCTTACTCTAGGACTACATAATAAACAGCTTTCTAGCTTCAGCCGTTTGGCCGGAATCTTGATCACGGGCAGACGGACGGACGGACATGCATATTTTGACTTAGAATTTCACTGACAAAGACAATGGTGTTGAAATTTTTTTCTACGATGAGTATTAAGGGGCGTTACAAACTCCGTACCAAAGTTATAATACCCTTGGTTAACATCATACGGGTATAAAAAGAATTCACTTGACTCCTATATATACATTTATACTTACATATTACTTCAATCATGAGATTAGTAAACATCCACGTTTTTAAAATACATAAATACATATGTATATCGTTTTAGACATTGACCAATTGAAAACAAAATGTCTTGTAAGTATCCCAACCCAAACTTTTTCAAAATTGATTAGATATACAATAATAAGTTTTCTTATTATTTAGTCGGATAAAAATGGAACTTGAATAATATATATAAATATCAACTATGTGAAATTCTTCAGAAAACCAAATTGAGAAACGTTTTTTTGTTCTCCATGATTAAGCGAGTTGAAAATGTCTGCAGAAATTGTATTTTACTTAGTAAATTAGTTTTTGTTGTAATTTGGATAATTTTAGTTGATATTGCTAACGATTATTCTTTAACACGTTTTGTCATAATCATTATGACAAATACTAATTACATGTAATAAATGGTAATAGGAATAAAACGAAATACCTCTAATTCCTGTTCAGAAATATTATATGATGAAACGAGTTGAACAACAAGATTATCCAATCGTAAACCTAAACCGGCTAAAGCTATGGAAGCACCAGACATAGCAGCTCTTTGTTGAGTAATTAATTCTTTGCATGCAGATTCTAATGCACTGTATTTCGATTGTAATCCCATGTACTCTTGCCTAAATAGTAAAAGAAAAAAATCATTATTTTGAATTGTGATATTTTATCTATTCACCTTCTCTGTTCACTTATTCTGACCAAATGTCTACATTCCTCCTGTAATCGGTTAACATCGGTTTCCTTTTGAATAAATTTTTCTTTTTGTATTTCCATCTCATATTCAATATCATTGAGAGCATCCATTAGTGCACATTTTTCATCCTGTAAAAAATCCTGTAATTCAGCTGACTCTTTTTCAAATATTTCTTTCTCCTCCAACAGATTTCTCTGGGCATTTATCGATCGTCGCATTTCCGTTTGAAGTTTTTGACAAAATATAACCAGTTTTGCTATTTCACTCTGTTTCTCTTCCAAATCATGGCCAGATTGTTGTATCTTAGACTCTAACATCATAAAACTATCGCAATTTTCATCTTTTGACGGTTGAACATTAACTAACTCCAGCATACTCATAATACGTTCGGCATTGCTTTGAAGTTCCATATGCATAGTTTGATTTTTTTCACGTTCCCGATTCAGTTGCTGCTTGACAGTGGTCAACATTAGTGATTGTTCACTAACAGTTTCTTGAAGATTATTGTAATCTGTATTTAAATTACGTAATTTTTCATTGAGTCGTTCTATTTCCTTATCGCGAATATCAACTTGACTTTCGCGATCACACATTTCGATTTTATCAACTTTTACATCCTTAACGACTCCAGCAAATGCATTAGCAATATCATCGCATGTCAATGCCGTTTGAACACTGGTATCATGATAAATTCGTATCTTTGTGGGATTTTTTATATTTTTCTGAGTCGAACTAATTTTCGGTGATGCTGACGCTTCTGTTGATGGTAGCCTCTTCAATATATTTACCCGAAAATATTTCTCTTTTAAATCACCATTAGATTTATCTTTACGGCGCCGTGGTAAAGTTGCATATTTATCAACAATCAATGATTTAAAATCTAACAAGCCTGTAGTTCTTTGTATTTGGTTTTCGGGTGAAGCCGATTCAGTTCGATTTGACTTTGGTGTAAATGGAGTGGATCTATTACTAATTGATGGCCATCGACCATCTTTAATTGTAGCCGCTGATATAGACGTTGACATTCTCCCTCTGGCCTTGGATGGTGTCATTTCTTTAGCGCCTGTTGGTAGTTGATCTGATATCGGTGGACGTTTAGTATGTAGAGATAAAGTTTTAGAAAGTTTTTTCGAATCTAACGAATCGGTTAATGAAAATTTTTCTCTCGATCTGGCACGTTCTCTTGTTGCTAAGTTTGGGCCAGTTACCTTTGTGTGTCCAATAACTTTTTTTGCTGATTGAGTAATTGATTTCGATTGTATCATGGAATTATCACCTTTTCTTATAGATTTTAAAGCATATGATTCACTTAAAGGTACTTTTTTCTTTGTAACAGTGGAACGATGATATATTAAATCGTCTTTAACGGACGAATTTTCACTTCCACCTTCACTAGTGCAATCATTATGGGAATTATTTCTTAGAATGGTATTAGGCAATTTACTATCACAAAAATCGGACCCATAGCTAAACATACTTGAATTACATGAAGAATTTCCTGTTTTCTCTATGGACCCATCAAAGCTATACGATGGATATTCTGCACTATTACTACTAAATGCTCTTTGTAATGTGACGGAACAATTTTGTAAGATTTCAGTTTCGTTACGATCATCGCCATAATTTAAATTGTTAGATTTTATACAGTCAATTAGTTTATTTTCAATGTGTTCATTATGTGCGTCTTCTGCTTTATCGGTTTTTGTAGACTCACAATTTTGAAGCGAGTTTGATAAGTTCAGGGAATTATCACAAATATTCGAAATTATTTCAGCAACATCATTACAGTCTAAAGTAGTTTGTTGTTCTATTAAAGACGACATTTTGATTCTAATTTAAGCTCACATTATTCTATAAAAAGAAAAAATATATTATCATTAATAAAAAGAACCTACTTATCTAAAAAATTATTGTTCTGTACGTAAGATAAACCTCTTTCAAATACATACTGTTAAAAAAGAATTCCGAACCACGGGCTCCCAGTTCAAACACTGGTCGTGCAAATAATAAGAATGTATTTTAAACTCAGAAAAATGAATTCGGAAAATAAAAATTTTCTAGTGAGAAAGAGGTGCAAAAGATTTGACTAAAGCTAAATTTTGTATATGTAAGTATTTTTGAATACGCTGAAAAATAAATAAATTTAAAATATAACAGTTAACATATATTTTTAACCTTCTGGAGTGAGTTATACCCTATACTGAATGTAGCAGAACTTTATACGTCAAGATCAGGTTGTTTATTACTATTATTGGGATTAGGACCGTCAAGGAACAACAAAAAAACAGGTTGGTATTCACTGCATTATTATTTCATTTTGTACATAAGGAAATTGGTATACTATTAATTATTTTAACTATTAATTCAGTATTTAAATTAAAAAATGTTAAATTTAATTAGGAAACACGCAATCATCTACTTAAAAATATATTTGAAATCACTCGCTTTTAGTTTTTATACAATAAACGGATTTTTTGTAAGTTTTTTTTTTACTAATGGTCGACAAATACCTATGCCAGCAGAATGTTTGCAAAATGTTTTTGTTTTATTCGGCAATGAATAATATAACAAAAAATTAACGCTATTTAACTGAAAATTTTGAGGAGATTGTAATTAAAGCTTTATTAATATAGAAATGCTTTTTACCATTTGTTTTTATTGTAAATGTTCACTTTATCTAAACAATTTGTTATAGCATTTTTTATCTCACGAAATCCTCTTCAAAAATGTCGACAACGGTCATTTGTATTTGTTTAAACATAGTTTTTTTACATAGAAAAAACTGTAAATGTAAAATTTTCTTTATAATCACCTTTGTTTTGTCGTTAATTAATGTTTTGTTCTTTTTGCTGCAAAAAGATTCACGCTGTTTTTTTGGAATTAAAAAATAAAATTCAGGGACTGCAAAATAGTTATATGGACCAAGTAAAGTATAATAAAGTGACGGAAACATAACAAATATATATATATCCATTTTTTTTTAAATAGTTGGTATCAAATTTCCCTTAAGTTTAGTTTCCACATATCGATATATTTTAATACGAGTAAAATATCTTATCATAAAAATATAACTATGAATAAAAATTGAAAAATTAATTAAAATTTGTTGCAAACATAAATAATTAAATAAATTAAACTTAACCTTTAAAAAATAATTTACTATCTATATATATCAATAATTTATAGTCTATTAGATGACTGAACGTACTATTGACATTTGACAGTGCTTATAAATTATCCAAAAAGAGTAAACATGGGGTGAACTTCGAATTGACTGTGCTGCCAACATACAAATATTACAAATTTCCCAAAAAATTATATCTTTTATTTCGGAAACTAACGCCATATTTTTATAGTTGTGGATAATGGTAATAGAATTTTTGGATTTAAAAAAAAAAGGTTCAAACAACTTGCGGGCCAAATCACGTGAGATCCAGGGTTAGAAAGTTTGTTGCCATTTTGTTCGAGGCGCCCGTTCTAAAATTTCCAGGTGTAAGTAAAGGTGGCATTTTTACATATATTTTCAGTGAATTTAACCATTGAATTATTTACAGTTCCAATCGAAATTAGTGTTCAAACTAAATTTGCATGGTAATTAATAGTGTCGGTGATTGATTTGTTATAAGGATTTTTAGTCGAAATCTATCCACACTACTTTAAACCATATTGTGTGGTTTTGTTTTGATAAAATTTTATTTTTGTCTATTCGATTGTGGCTTTTTTTTTATCTGTGTGCTCGGCAAATTTAGTTTAGCAATTATTAGGTGAAATGTAATCAATCAGTTGAAATCTTTATTTGCTGTGTGTTTATTGTAGATTTTGATATTTTCATTTAATTTGTTGTAAGTGACGTTTAATTAGAGACGATCGCATTGACTATAGAACAAAACACCAAACATGGCTGACGTCTTTGATTTGGAATTACACGACGGAGATAATTTAATAGAATCGGACGACGATGTTATTGAGGTGGATCCAGTAAGTTGAACATTTTAGCGATAAGAATTGAATTTAATGAAAATGATACCCTGTATTCGCATATATAATAGGTAATTTTTGTTTATTTTATGACTTCGTCATGAAAGACTGAAAACGAGGCTGGTATGGTGGTGATGATCATCGGATTTTCTATTGTCACCTCCGTCGTGTACTTACGTTATGGGTTGATTTGTTTATTCTCTATTCACGTGTACGTGCCTGGGTCAAATAAATTTGCAAAATATTTGGATCTTTTTAATGCCAAATATATTTGTTGGTACCATGAAGTGCCTATTTATCACCTTGTTATAAGATTTTCAAATCATTGTGAAATAGTTTTTTTTTGTATGACAAATACACATTTCCGTTTGGTATTTGAGATTTGTATTTTAATTTGATATGCCGCATGTAGCGTACCTTCAAATATGGTATGATTTGAAACGCCCCCTTAAAATTCATCATTGAAACGATCTGCTCTATATCGCATGTTTGTCATCTAAATTATATAAAGAGGCCGTTTTCACGAAAATTTTATTACAAAAATAACTTACCTTGTTGGATCCGTAATATGGAGTTAAAATCTTATGTATGATGAAGACCAAAGTGTAAACCATTATATCTAAGCTATTTTGTCGCCCCCCGCATTCTGAATTTTAACTTATGTCAAGTTGGTGTAAGACAGGGCTTCTTACCCACAAGTCCTTTAAATTTTCTTCTCTATATACCTGAGAATCTCAAACATACAACAATGATTCTAATTTCTCCTTTGCCCAAACTAAAATCTGCCGTTTTCCAATTAAACTGGGTTTACTTAATGGTTTTGTGTCGACTTTTTCTAGGTCGATCTCTAAATTAGATCTTTCGACCTATTCCAGTTTTATCAATCATAATTTTAACTATGAGTATCCCTAAGTAAACGACATATAATAACAAAATTTTTTTCTTTTCCTTTTTAGTTACAAATTGACCTTAATCCTGAATTACACATTAATGAAATAGAGTAAGTATTAGAATTGCAGCTAACAACGTAATAAAATTAACCGTTTTGGGGTGATATTTATTTTTAATTTTAGTGTGGATGGAACAGAAAGCTTAGCATTATCACAGGAAACTGTGAATCCTGGAACACCTAAATTAGGTCCTGAAGACTTTGAACTAAAAAAAGTATTAGGCAAAGGAGGTTATGGCAAAGTATTTCAGGTAGGCTAACATTTAAAAAATATCCTATATTCATATTTATCATTTCATATTTAAATGAGCATTAAAAATAAATGGGTAACAAAGACTTATACACATTAGTCGTTGCTCATTAAGATTAAAAACTTCTAGAGCTAAAAATCAGAAATTTAAAATATAAATAAAATAAATATAAAATATAAATTGTATCTACATAATCATACATTCAGACTATGGAGTAGAGGGTTTTTAAGGGACAGATTTGAATTTTTCAATAATTTTTTTCAAGGTACGAAAAACAAATGGACGTGATGTTAACCAATTTTTTGCTATGAAAGTTCTTAAGAAAGTCTCAATACTTCGTACACAAAAAGACACAGCTCACACAAGAGCCGAAAGAAATATATTAGAAGCTGTTAAGGTAATAAATATTTTTGTTTTACACTAATGTTATTGATATTTTTTATGAATATTTAATATATCAATTATTTATATAATTGGAATTATAAAAATTTACTTCCTTAAGCGAGCTCTTCTTATATTTTAAGCATTTATTTTTATTAGAAATTACTTATAGGTAGATATTTGTATTTAAAAATCTTGTCTTCATATTTCAGACTTCAAAGTTACCCGATGATCTTGATATTCGATTTTTTTTATACTCGGTTTATTTGTGGGCATAATTTTTTAATTAAAATATCTTTTAAACGATAAGAGATTCCCTAAATTATCCATGTCTTTTTTTGTTCTATGAAATACAATGTTAAATGAAAAGAGGTGAATATCAATAACCGCAAATTGACATTTAAGTGCCACCTGAGGTGTATCAAGTGAATATCGATAATCAAAAATTGTACCTGAGAAGCACTATATTTGATAGTACCAAGAACTAGTTTTGGATTAATTTAAATCAAATGATTTTTATAAAAAAAAACTTGGTTTTTAAAGCTCAAAAAACGTGCCGAAAAATTTCATAAAATTGATTGCACTGCCATAACGGTATTTACTCTATGAATGAAATTTTCATTTTTTTATTCTCTATCATTATTATATTCATTTTTTCCGTAATCTAAATACTTTTCGAGTAAATGATTAAAAACCCAAGGAATTCAATAAAATTGATTACAGCGCCATAACGGTAGGTCGTACAACTTTTTTGTCTACGAATGAAATATTCATTTTTGTATTCTCTATAATTGTTGTCATATTCTTTATACCCGTATGATGTTAATCAAAGGGTATTATAACTTTGGTACGGAGTTTTTTTCTACGATGAGTATTAAGGGACTCATCGTAGAAAAAAAATTTCAACACCATTATCTTTCTCGTAAAATTCTAAGTCGAAATATGCATGTCCGTCCGTCTGTCTGTCCGTGATCAAGATTCCGGCCAAACGGCTGAAGCTAGAAAGCTGAAATTTTGACAGTTTATTATGTAGTTCTAGGGTAAGATCTCTATATTTCGACTATATTTCGAGTAAATGAATGGTTTATATCAAAATTATAAGCATACTGTACCACAGTCTCCCCTGTTTTTTGTCCGATTTGCCCCAAAAACAATAGAGTCTTACTCTAGGACTATGATTAACATCATACGGGTATAAAAATAATGCTGAAATAAAAGAAGTATAACAATATGAAATTTAGAGACTCAATTTCGCCATTTCGGGCATCATTGTTGATGACGATTGTAGCTTCATCAGCAGAGATTGAGACAACTTTCTAAAAATTCGTCCCATTTCGCTCCAAATTAAGAAATCAACTTTGTGTGGAGAAGGCGTCGAAACTTGTTTTCATCAACCAGCAATCGAATGTCAAATAAGACACATTTTTCTGTATACATATTATGTGCCTTAATTTTAATTTTCTTCAAGAAATAGAAAAACTTTATTTTAAAGAATATTTTAAGTAAAAAAATCACTATTTCGACTTTTCAAGACGCGGTTCCGTTGTAATGAAAACACGTTAAAGTACTGCGTTATACGAAGATTACCTGTATATTTAAGGCTATAAAGAGAAAACCTGTAAAGACGAAATAATTGACTACTTTGCTTAAAGTATAACTATATGAGTACACTCATCCCTCGATTTGCAAGGTAGATACGTAAATCGAGTCAATGAATATAAGGAAAATTCGTAAATACGTTCATAATAACCGTGTAAAATGAGACAAGGATTTTATGGAAAATGGAGATTGGTTCCACTGAATGCCAAGTCACGAAGTCGATTGTGCTACAATATGTAATAAAATGTTATAAAAAATATTTCTTATTAGAAATGCAAAATTACCCCTTCTCGTATTTACTTTTATTTACAAACTTACAAATGGCAAACGTCAACGTGAATGGCACAAAATAAGATCGAACTACTACATTTCTAAAATCTAGTAAATCTATTGTTTCAACAGTACCCCACCCTCTTCCATACCTTCTCCGATTTGCTCCAAAATCAATAGAGATCTTGCTCTCGTAGTACTTAATAAATTATCAAAATTTAAGCTTTAGCTACAGCCACTTAGCCGGCACTTGATCACGGACAAACGATTTAAAATTTCATGAGAAAAACGAAGTTTGTTTAAAATTGTAATTTATCGCTATATTTATTCAATAAGTACTTGAACACTTTATATTGAGTTTCAGTATTCATAAATTTTATAGAAAGTGTGACCGAGGTAAACCTATTACAAACAAATCTTTCTATAAGTTTACTATCAGATTCTATGTTTTACAAAATTCTCTTTTTTAATGCAAAAAATTTTATTGTCGAATGTGTGTGTTTGCATTGGTATTCATTTATATATGACCGGAAACAATAAAGATTCAAAAATAATTTTTAATGATTAATAATTAAAGGCGAAAACAAAATTGCTTTCGAAGTTATCCAAAATAAATTTTTTGTTATTTATTGTTATGTCATACAAATCCATCGTACTCAGGGCCAAGGTTAGTTTATTTTCAAAGGTATTTAAACAGGTTGTTTAATACTACACTAATTTACATCTACTAAGTTTTTAATAGTATTTTCTTTAATTATGTCTACACAACACAACAAATTTTGAATAATTATCGTCGATTCAAAATATAAAATGTATCTAACTATAGGTACAATTAACCTTCAAAATCGTATACTATTTTGTTATCTTTAAAACTTTAAATACTCTTTTCTTTTTTTTGCTATACACACATTTGTCTTTGTTGGAATTTTATATCATCAGTCGATTATTTGGTACTCGATTTGTGTCAACACAATAATCTGGTACTTTGTACAAAGATTTAATTAAGGTTCTATTTTCTTCTAATTTCAGATAGTAATCTCTCTTGTCAAAACTCAAATCCGTCATGGCGTTTAATTCTTACATTCTTACAGAACAGTACTTTTATACAATTGTACTCAATACTCTCAACAAAAACGAACGAAAATAAAAAGCTGTAATTAAATTTTTTTTTATATATAATACAGAATATCCCATCATAGGAAAAGAATACATGTCCTGAAAATCTTCTTCTTCTTCTTCCTACAAAACAGTTAGGATCTTTTTAGATATGATTGAAAGTCGAAGGTCCCTTACGATACCTCGTATGTATAGTATAATTGAGAAAATATTTTTGAGTGAAAATTGCTGTGATAAACAATTATAATTACCGATTTTAAGAACAATTCTTGAAATTAAGATATTTTTATTAAATACTAAGTGAGATTAAAGCAAGAGAACTACAATATAAATTTGGGCATACAAAGTTCTGAATGTAATTATGACAACGTGAACTTTATGAGTAGTTTGAACCATATTTATATTTTGCAATCATTTCTAATCATCCATACATAATGCATTATCAACTTCTACGTCGTATATAATATACAATAGTTTAAATGCCTATCCTTAATGTAATGCAAAGTTAAATTTGGGCAGTATTTTGTAACAACAAAATTTACATATTTTTTGTAGCATCCTTTCATAGTTGAATTGGTTTATGCCTTCCAAACAGACGGAAAATTGTACTTAATTCTAGAATATTTAAGTGGTGGCGAACTATTTATACATTTAGAAAGAGAAGGAATTTTCCTCGAAGATACAACATGGTAAGCTTGATAAATCTGTTACGAAATTTAACTTTTGTTATTATTAATCTTCTTTATTCAGTTTTTATTTAAGCGAAATAATATTAGCTTTAGAACATTTACATTCTTTGGGTATAATATATAGAGATTTAAAACCAGAAAATATATTATTGGATGCACAAGGCCATGTTAAATTAACTGATTTTGGTTTGTGCAAAGAACATATTCAGGAAGGTATTGTCACCCATACTTTTTGTGGAACTATTGAATACATGTAAGTAGTTTTATTTGCCTACTTATTAAAGGTGTATTGTACCTTAAAAATTAATTTATGTTTTAATTAAATTAATTTATTTTTTAGGGCTCCAGAAATTTTGACAAGAAGCGGTCATGGTAAAGCTGTCGATTGGTGGTCATTGGGTGCTTTAATGTATGATATGCTAACAGGATTGGTAAATATATTTAATTATATTTTGTAAAATTACATTTCGTATACATAATAATCATAAATGTTTTTTTTGTAGCCACCGTTTACAGCTGACAACAGAAAAAAGACTATTGAAACAATTTTAAAAGGAAAACTAAACCTTCCTGGCTATCTTACACCTGATGCTAGAGACTTAATACGCAGACTTATGAAACGTCAGGTATCAATGCGATTGGGTTCTGGTCCAAGTGATGGTGAGGCCGTTCGAAGCCATTCATTCTTTAAGCATGTAGATTGGGAAGATGTTTTGGCCAGACGACTTGACCCACCAATAAAACCATTGCTTGTAAGAAAAATAAATGAAGCAATTTTGAATAAATTTGTTTTAATGTTAAAAATCATTATAAATTTCGCCTTAAAGTAAAAAAAATATTTTTGTTTAATTTATGAGTCCAAGGTCAGCCAAGAAAGGATATTGATAATGGCTATAGTAGACGATTTTATATATATATATATGTATGTTTTTTTTTTTACAGAGAAGCGAAGATGATGTCTCACAATTTGACACAAAATTCACTAGACAAATTCCAGTTGATTCTCCTGTTTTTTCAATTCTCAGCGAAAGTGCCAATTCAATATTTCAAGTAAGCATTGAAATGACTGATGAATCTTTAGAATCTTAGATTACACTATTTTCTACATTATTTTTCCAGGGATTTACATATGTAGCACCATCCATTCTTGAAGAAATGCAAACATCTCGTATAACAACAGCTCGCTCACCTCGTCGAAATCGACATACGCGTGAGGAAAATATCCGCCTATCGTTTCAACAACGAAATGTACGATCACGCGAAACACCACCGCATATGCAACAATTTGCTCCTCGACCATCGCCCCAAGACGAAATAATGGATGTTCAAGGGATACCAATCCTATAGTAAGATTTTTCATATTTTTATGAATTATTTTGAAAGCGTTGAAGTACATTTTTTTCAATAGACAATTGATTTATTATATATAATCTAAAATTTCTTCAATTTGTTTTTTGAGACTGCAGATAAATATTATTTATACGGGTAATCATAATGCTAAATTTAGGATATTGTGTTTTTTTTTTGAAGAGCAAATTGCAGTTAGAATTTTTTCACGGTCATGGTACTTTAAGTTCCTGATCATTACTAAATATTTTTGCAGTAAGGGTTTTATCTTTTTCGACCTCTTCTTTTTATTTTCGTTGTCATATCTATAAAATTAGTAAATTGTTATGTAATCGATTCTCCAATTAAAAGCCTTTTTTTAATTAAATTTAAAGTCATTAGTTTCACATTTGACTCAAAATCTTGCATTTTTAAATTATTTAGCTAACTTTATGCACAGAAAAATATATTTTTCTCTGCTTTATGTTTATTTACATTAACTCACTCAGAAATAGTCTAAACAATAATTTATATGAACATCTGAAAATAAAGTTTTTTTTTCCGAATTTTGATACTCTCCTCTT
The DNA here is from genome assembly GCA_026745375.1 of Platyura marginata. Classification (NCBI taxonomy): domain Eukaryota; kingdom Metazoa; phylum Arthropoda; class Insecta; order Diptera; family Keroplatidae; genus Platyura; species Platyura marginata. Next base: position 1,792 of record JANSTT010016990.1, on the reverse strand, counting down.
CCATTTCATACTGCAACAAAAATCTTTCGACAGCACAGTTTTATATTAGTGACAAAGGTTTTTTTTATTTCTTAAGTTCATTATACATATGATTTAATGTGAAATCTATTCTAAGTAGTCAACAAAAGTTCAAACATAAGTTTGTAGGTATAGATGTACAAAGACCATTGTATTGTTATTGAAAGTGGAATAATTGTGATGCTTAGTTCATTAACATATTTTTCACTGCATTAATTAAAATTTATGTCGAACATTCAGCAGCCATATTTCATATGGACTATTGTTAGATTTCAACGTATACTATAACCTTAAATAAACAAGGAGTCCAATTATCGTATACTCAGATTCTGTCAAATCAGTTTAAAATGCATCAGTTCATCCCGAGAAGGAATTTTTTACTCTTAAAATAGGTTCCATAATTTCCTTAAACATAAATCTTATCTCTCTCTAAAATATCTAAAACACTTTTAACAATTTATTCGTATAACAACTCTATATAACCAAATCAACAGTTTGTGCTCAATTGCCTGCTAATGTTTCTGGTTAAAATAGCATTTATCTATTTGACAGAAACGCTTTCTATAACGTGAAATTTTGCGTATGAGTAAATATGAACATTACAATATCTTGCATAGTAATTTGATATTAAAAAACAGTGTTAAGCATTGTATAAAAAAGTAGCATTGAATCGATGTTCTTCATAGTGCTTCTCTTTGGCTGGCGCCCCAAGTAGTAATGTTCCAAATATGGAAAAATCGGCCCAGGCTGTAAGGTTAGCACTTATAACGTTTACAAACTAACTTTTATTTTTTTTTCCAGCGGTAAGCGGAGTGGAATAATGGATTTATAGTAATCCTTCGATTCTTGTTTTTCTCTCGTCGACACTAATTAATAGGTATTATTGCAATTCCATCGAAGAAATTTAAATTGTTAGGGCAATAATTGTTTTTGTGCACAAATATTTATTCTCTATAGTTTTAAATTGAATTTTTAGTTCTTAATTCAGGCAAAAGTATATAGCAAATTAAAATCGTAATTTCCTCATTAAAGTAAAATAATGACACCTTTACACAATGTACTGTACATACATACTTATTATGATGTTAACATTTCTCTTTATACTTTCAGGCCTAGACCAGATATCAGATTCTAAAAAACTTAGACAATTTTATAAAAGAAAATAAAGCAAACCGTTAGATATAAAGTTGATAAAAAACAAAAGAAAATATGTAAAACTATTTAACAAAGAAAATATAATGAACTATGCACGAATGAAAAATTAGTACTGAGTTAATTTATACGAAAAGTTTTTCTTTTTCTGTTGGATTAATGTTACTCATAAACACTCGCTCCACAAACATAAATAAAAATAGTTAGATTTGATTTTAAGTTGACCAAAATGTAACATTAAAAGAAAAAATTTTTAAGAAGAACCTTAAAATAAAAATGCCAACTATATACATACAAGCCGGATTTATTTTGTTTAATTAATCTATCTACCAATAATTATTATCCTCTCTTCAAAAAGTGATTTTTTCATCAAATTTTTAAAATATAGTACATATATACATATATAATTCTTCGACGGACATTTGGTGAAATGGAAATAAAATTGTAAAACTTGTTAATTGGATGTATATAAAAACTCGACTTTCCCGTAAGCGTGTATCCCCAAGCAATAATTAGGATAACTTACAATAATAATGATGGGAATATTAGAAGAGTTTAAAAAAAGAAACATCTTTATTTTCAATTCACAAAAATAGCGGAACATATCATCATGTTTTTATAT
>JANSTT010016989.1:0-18901 GCA_026745375.1 Platyura marginata | reverse complement strand
AAAAAAAAAAAAAACAAAAAAAAAAAAAAAAAAAAAAAAAAACCAAAAAAAAAATAAAAAAATGTTCCAAGATTTGGAATGGAATTTAAAAAAAAAAAAAAAAAAAAACAAAAAAAAAAAACATTAAAAAAGAAAATAAAAAAATTTAAAAAAATCTACATAAATGTGTCAATTTAGGTTTAGACGAGTACAATACAATTTCATATGAAAAAAAAAGCATTAAAAAAAAACGCGGACGAACATACAACACAATACACCCACAAGTAAATAATCTTTTATATTTTGTAGCAAAGAAAAAAATCTCTAATATTAATAAAAATGAATATTCTAGTAAATGTTTATGACATTAATATTAATTGGAAGAGACAAACAAAAAAAAAAAAATAAAAAAATTGTGGAAAAAATAGGAAAAAGTAATAATTAATTAATGTTTAGAGAAGAAAAGAAAACACACATACACCCATACACACAACATACACAATTTGCGATTTATATATAAAAGAAAAAAAAAATATATAAACCAAAAAAAGCATTAAGATAGCTATGAAGAATTTAGGAAATTTAGTTTTTATTTATTTAATAAACAGAAAAAAATAATTTAAATAGTTTTTACTTTAAAATTTGTTTTTAAACAAAAAAATTAAAAAAAAAAAAGTATGGCCGTCCCGATCAAAATATTAAGTTGGCAACACCACAATTTTATTGCAACGATTTGTTTACTCCAATATATCCTAAATAGACCGTTTGACCTGAATCAATTTCTTAAAAACAAACGAAGAAACAAACGAACAGCTACTAAGCCGAAAATGAGTAATCGAATGGTTGTGCGATAAATCAACGCCGAGACTGACTAACAAAAATAGTAGGGAGCAACTTAAATCAAAGAAGAAAAAAATAAACAACAATTAACGATAAAAAACTAAAAAATATAACAAAAACTAAAAAACCAGATTTAAAAAAATTAAATGCACTAAAATCAACTAAATTTGCTATAATATTAAAGTAATAGTAGGCTTCAAGATCGCTTCCACCATTTAAATTGGTCCGAAGAGCCATCCAGAAAGATTTCAAAGTTATTTGTTTTGAATAAACTTAGAAATACTTCCCACCTGTGGAAATACATCAGGGACATTGTGGATAATAGTTAGTTTTGACGAATAAAAAGGGTTTGACTATAGTGGTTCGTATAATTGCATCTTGTCATATATTACAGTGACGTAGAATTGTCCGTTAAAATAGAGAACTAATGTTTGCATCACGGAGACCACCAGAAATAGTGAACTTAGCAGTTTTAAAACAACAAAAGTTGATCATTCCTATATATCTAGTTAATCAGAAGAAAAAAAAAACAAATTCCTAATCAACGGCCACTTTTTGTATGAAGACTACGTTGGTGGAGTGGAATTATGAAGTATACAAAAGAGATATAGTTTCGAAAAATAGTTTACAATAATGCAACATCGTGACCAGTAATCACTGAATCCACTCTTATATAGAAAGCTCATAGCATAGATCTAGCAGTATAATCTTTAGATCTAGTAATACAATCTATGGATGACGTAATTAGAGACCCAGTTGGATTTTGCAATCGAATGTTAGTGTTGCCAGCAAATATGAGTATATGGGAATAAAATACAATAAAATGGCGGTCTCTGAACCGCGTACACCTTGGTGTAATGGTAATGCAGTGCACCATCCGCATCTATATAGTAGTAGAGTAGATTATTATTCATTAATATGAAAAACTACGGAAACAAAGGAATTTATGTTTATAAAACATTTATTTATTGTAGTTTTTTTTTTGCCGTTTACAATTCATACAGCAAAAAAACGAAATTGTTTAAATATAAAATGACTATTTTTAGAGCACTAATAAAATTTTTAATTTTTTTTAATTTTTTGCTACATTAACTATAGAAAATAGATAAAAATTTATCACACTAATAAATATCTGGGCTTAGTTAAAATAATTAAATTTAGAAGAGTAACAATTAATAATGTGAAGTGAAAAAAAAAAAAAATAAAGTGCCACATACCTACTTAATAATTCTCTTCAAGAGATATATAAAAAAATGTCTTAAAAATCACCTCTCACATTTATACCCCACATACTTTACATAAATTAATTAATTAATTAATTTGTTTAAAAAGGTGTACGGTACATAGGTCCGTATGTCTCCACCATACCACTCAAATTTTATTTTAAGAAAACATTAGGATTATCTACCGCGAAGCAAATTCTCTAACTCAATTAAACTTTATTCAACTTTCAAGATTCCCAACATTGAATAATTTCACAGTACGAAAATGTTCGACAAAACAAGTGTAGATAGGTGGGTACATAGTGACTTATTGAATTATTTTGAATTATCCCATTTAAGAAAAAAAAAAATCAATTAAAAGTGAGTAACCTACATTGAAATATTAATAACCAAAAATTGCTATCCAAGTCCAGAATTCATATAGTAATCCAATGGAACTCTCTCACTTCCATTTAGATTACTATATCAATTAGAGAAGAATAAAGAAGATTATCCAGATTGTATTTCTATAATTTAAATTTTCCACAGGATTAGCACATTTTAGACAAACTGATGAAGTTACCGTAGACACACATGGACCAACACTAAAGTCGTTCCAATCAGAACGAATATACCAACTAACAGATAGTCTGGCAGTTTTGAATGTGCTGGGCTTTTTTTTTAAAACGCTTTAAAGATCTAAAGCAAGAACATTTTCGAAACTATATATCATCCGAATTGTCAACAGTCAGGACAGTATCAAACAAAAATTTAATTATCCATGACAATTGCCTTGTCACTTGGCAAACAGTGGATAAGGCAAACGTCAAGATTCAGTATTGGCTATTATTTTGCTGTTTAGTATCGCCTATTATTTTGCTGTTTCGGATATCATTTCTAATAGTGGATAGTGGGGATTTGACTGACTAGACCTTGTCTTATGCATGGAGGGCAAAGAAATGGCTGAACATGTGCTATATGAATGCATTGGTGGCAGGCGTCCGCAGCTGCAATACCTAACCTCCTCAATAGAGATAAGGAAAGCAGCGCCGTGGAAAAATACTGATCTTCTGAAGTTCAAACCGTTATTGGACTTAACTGTATGAGGGTATAATAGACCTTATAGTGTCGTGTGGCCTTGGTACCCTACCCTACCCACTGATACAACACAATACAATGTGGTGCACCAGTTCGCTGTCTAAAAATCATGCGGAGCTGGAATATAAAGCATGATTTTTAGACTCGCTCTACTTTCCAACATTCGCGACGATATTTTTTTGTTTCTTTGGAACAAAGTTTTTTTTTGCGACATAGTGGAGCGCATAACGTGAAAATCGAATCATATAACCATAATAGGTCCTCCATGTGTGACCGTGCCGTCGTTATGAAAACCCTTAAATCATCATCACCTTTTTAATTAGTTACTCAGAAATTTCTTAAAAATTAAATAAATCAAAAACCAACAATCAAATGAAGTGACCAAGAAAAGTGTTTAATTTCCACAAAAAAAAGGAATAAAATAAAATAATCTTAAAAACAAGAATTGGCGTCCAGAATACCAGCCTCTAAGACGCCAAACAATTTTTTTTTTTTTAAATACATTTTATCATAAATTATTACTAAAATACGAAGGGACAAGAGAAGGAGGAGGAGGAGGACTTACACTGAGTACATCCAATTACTGTTTTCTTACGACGAAACGAAAATATTTTGTTTTTCCGTTTTTCTTCTTTTTTTTTTTATATAAAAATTACGAATACAAAACCTGTTAAAAAGCTTTGGCAGTTTTTCCACAATTTCACTTACCGGTAACGATTGAATATCAATTTTTTTTAAATTTTTGTTTTATTAGGATTGATGGTGTTGATGATGATGCTGATGATCGTCATCACGTGGCCGAGGAAATTTAATCGAAGGCAATCGTTCCTGAGTACGATCGGACCACATTTCATATGTTGCAATGTTCTGAAAGTTTTTTTTTTGTTTTTGTTTTTAATTACAAATTACAAAAAAACGAAAAAAAAAGTGAAAATTTACCGATGAATGTGGTTCCTCAATAAATGGCGGTCCTAAAGGCATAGACGGTGGCGGAGGTTGGTACACCCGAGATGGTCGACATGACAGTAATTGTATAGCTTCGGCTAAACCATCTTGACTAGTAGCAGATGATGGCCACATTGAATCTTGAAAAATAAATAAAAATCATCTCAAAATCAATCGATCAATCGATTTGTCCGGGCGAATACCTGGCGTATTACTGTGACTTCGATCACTGCTTGATTTCGATGTTGTTGGCACAGCCAACTTTGAGACAGGCATAATTTTCGTTTGATGCCATGTCACCGTATTTTTAACAGTTTTCGACGCCTCCCACGGCATTGACCAGCGACGCATATGACTTTCGGCATCCAGTACCGATTCACTTTTTACTTCACCGGCCGCCGCCTCCGACCAACGTCTCTGTCCGTTTAATGGAAATAATGGAAAATTCAATGGACTCCGTGGTCCTCGATAAAATGGCGTTTTCATACCAAGCAAATGGCCGGGATTTGGCAGTGGCCCACGAATATTTTCTAAAAAACCTTGTATAGGACTTGGTCCCCGAATTTCATGGTGTGGCGATGGGCCTCTTGTTTCCATAACAACACCGGCAATACCACAATTATGTTCCGATGAACCTTGTGTCGACCCAGAACCATATATTAAAGCACGCGAATCGTTCGTCGGCGGCATACGATACATGTCACGATCGTTCTTCGGGAAATTCATGGCCAACGGTCCAAAATGAGGTGATGGAGTTTGTGATCTAGGATCGGCCATTCCAGCGCTATAAAATAGTGAGAAATAAATAAACAAAATTATATCAAATGAAAAAAAAAAATTACACTTGAGCTCGGGGAAACGGTGACTGTTGAATCATTGCACATTCTGGATCGTGTGGAAATCCAACAGGTGCCTGACAAACGAAACAACACATCAATGGGGAAAAGGAATCGTAACTGGCAACGCAAAATTGATGTTGAACGTTGACCATCGTTTGAGCGGTTTCCATAATAATTTGTTGATTATGGTCTCGCTGAACTCTTTGCACTTCAGATTCTTGTTCGGGCGGCAACAGTGGCTGTGTAACGAAATCTTGTAAAACGCTAACAATATGTGATTTGACAGTACTGGTAGCAACTGCTGTAGCCCTAAAAAAAACAAACACAAATCTCTTTGAGGACACTGCAATTAGTTGTGTGGAAGTGATATATTCTAACCTGGCCAAATCATCCCATGCTGTTATAAACTGAGAACCCATTGGAGCGGCTGGTGATGGCTGCGGTATTTGTGGTGGCAGTGGTATACCGTGCTGCAGTGTCATTAATTCTGATGCACCCCACTGTTCTAGCACGGATATGGTTTGAGCAAGCCGATAACCGGACGCACATAAATTATTTAAAATCTACGAACAAATTACATCATTAACAATGGGTGTGCAATGATTTTTGGGTGTAGCAGATCAGTCTACTTGCAAATAGTTAAGCCATGCTCCCAGACATTCACTGACGGCCGACTTAGCCGAACCATGTGAACCACTTGAGCTGGTCGATGGTGATATTGATGAACCGCTACTGTACGATATAGCACCAGAACCAAGTGAACCTCTCGGCGTAACGGATGGATGAATAAGAGGTGGATCATCTTGATCACTCATTTTGATATTAAATTATACTAATTAACTGGTAAACGGGAAATTAATTAAATGCAATAAAAATGTTCAAGTTCGTTAGTCATTGTTTTCAAATACCTCTATACATGTAAATCACATTGGCTGAAGCATTGTTTTTTTGTAATTATTGAATACTGATACTTTTAACATTGAATAAACATCATAAAATAAAAATAAAAACAGCGTACAGCTCCAAAAATGTATAATAAATGCAGCCCGGTTTAAAATTGTTTACAGAAGAAAAACAAATTATTTGCAATTTTTTTTGGTTGGCAACATTGCTATGTTGACATATTTCATGTTTGTACGTAGTACAACGAAGAAAGAATTAAAGAAAGGAACATTAAGCACAAAAAGTACGATCGAGCAACACAGCTAATTTATCTTGGGAAAGAAATGCAGAGGCAGGATAAAATTTTAACAATTTAAGAGAGTCGGTTTGCCTCTTTACAAAGCTAATAATGATGAATTATTCATCCTTCTATACAGGTGCATCCAACGTTGTGTGCGTATTTTATTTTATGGCAAATATATGTATACTCTCCTTATAATATATATTCTATACTGAAGGTTATGTGCAGCGAATTTATTTGCAATTTTCGTTAGTTGGCAACATTACTGTGCGCGTTGACAGTTCAGTAGAAAAATAATCATCATGATAACAAAAATAAATTGAAAAAGATCGATTTACAATAAGAAAAAATTAAATTGCATTAAACTTATGGAGTTTTAGTAGATATAAATAATAAATCAACATTCCGTGAAAGCGTTTTTATGTGTTAAAACTAAACTAAAGTTACTCTTAAATCCGTAAATCACCAAAGAAGTGATGAAAATGTCATCGACCTCTTAGCATAAGATTTTTTTTTTCATTAAATTCAATTGCAATTAATAAAAAACGTAATACTTGAAGTTTCTCAAGCTAATATATATAAATTGATACGCATTACTATGTAAATGTAGATTGTAGAAACGTAGAAAAACAATACAAGTTGATTCGCAATAAACCAAACAAAATGCATAGAAACAGATTTTTTAACTCCCATCGGTAACAGCGAACGCCTCCCTGAGAATGAAAACACTTACTCAAATAGTATGTTTAGCTATTAAAGTCATTTTTCTGTGTTCATTTTGTTACATTTCATCGTATGGAACAGAAATACCACAAAGCAATAATGGGCCAGAAGAGGCCCCTACCGAAAAACTGCCCGATTGCACAAATTTCACAACCCATCGTGTTGAAGTGGAGTTTACAACGAAAATCATTCATAATGAATATATCGTCACATTTGATGGTTACTATAAAGCAACGGCACGTGAAGCATATATGCGAGCTGCCCTAAACGGTTCAAAGGTTCTACATTGGAAAATACTGCCACGCCTAAATCCGGCCAGTGATTATCCAAGTGATTTTGATTTGATTACACTGCAGGAACACGAACCATTCAATGGATTGAAGGCGCTTAAACATCATCCATCCATTCGAAGTGTAACGCCACAGCGAATGGTACACCGATCGCTGAAATATGTTCCAATAGCTAAAGATGATGAAAGCTATGAGGATGATGTAAATAGGATGGACGATGAAGATCAGAAATTACTGGATGAACTAATGGATAAATTGAATGTAAAGCAAATCGATAGAAAAACTGATGATCAACCACCGAGCGAAGCTGATTGTATTGGAGATAGTTGTCAATTTCAGAATTTTCGTCGAAGTCTTTCGGCCAATAATGTTGAGAATAATGTGAATGCAACCAAGGGAAGTTCCTATTCGCAACCAAATAATCGACACACAAACAGACGTTTGTTACGAGCGATTCCGCGTCAAATTACATCGATGCTAAAAGCCGACGGTCTATGGGCTATGGACATAACTGGAAAAGGAATTCGAGTAGCTATATTTGACACTGGATTGGCAAAAAATCATCCTCACTTTAGGCGGGTAAAGGAGCGAACAAATTGGACAAATGAAAAATCCCTCGATGACGGTGTCAGCCATGGAACTTTTGTGGCCGGCGTTGTTGCTTCGTCCAAAGAATGTCTGGGATTTGCTCCAGATGCTGAACTATACATTTTTCGTGTTTTTACCAGTAACCAGGTTTCGTATACGTCATGGTTTCTGGACGCATTCAACTATGCCATTTTGAAGAAAATTCACATTCTTAACTTGAGTATTGGCGGTCCAGATTTTTTGGATCATCCATTTGTTGACAAAGTTCTAGAACTTACGGCAAACAAAGTGATTATGATATCGGCGATTGGAAATGATGGTCCCCTATATGGTACACTTAATAATCCGGGTGATCAGAGTGATGTCATTGGGGTGGGTGGAATGAACTTTGAAGAAAATATTGCAAAATTTAGTTCCAGAGGCATGACCACTTGGGAACTTCCATATGTAAGTCATTTATTGTAATTTTTTTTTAAATTTTTTTATATATTTTTTCCCTCAGGGCTATGGACGTTTAAAACCAGATATTGTCACATATGGTAGCCAAGTTAAGGGAAGCAATGTTAAAGGTGGCTGTAGATCTCTGTCGGGAACATCGGTTGCTTCACCGGTTGTTGCAGGAGCTGTTACCTTAATTGCTAGTGGTGTTATTGATAAAATGTAAATATTTCTCAAGGATGCTATGAAGGAATTTATGCAATTTTTTTTTTGGCCAGGGACCTTATTAATCCATCGTCCATGAAACAAGCGCTTATTGAAGGTGCAACACGTCTGACGGACAACAACATGTTTGAACAGGGCCATGGTAAACTCAATATTCTGAAGAGCATGAAAATACTATCCGAGTATACGCCAAAAGTAACACTAAGCCCGTCGTACTTGGACTTTACGGAGGATTATATGTGGCCTTATAATACTCAATCACTGTTTTATACAAGTACACCAATCATAGCCAATGTTACCATATTGAATGGGATGGGTGTTACCGGAAAGCTGGTAAGTACCAAATTAGAAGCGTTGCGCTTGTTTACCGCCTTGGCGAATTGTGTAATCGCCTCCAAATCTCAGTAAAGATCATCTTACTGTGATGACTTGCACGTTATCTGGGAATTATACAGATTATAGTGGAAAGACCACCATTTTGTGGACCTAGACTAGTGAATCATTAAACACGTAGCGAATTGGAGACCAAGTCGCTTGAATTGAATTTTGACGTTTCTCAATGATTGTCAGATGATGAAAAGTTAGACATTTTATTTTTAGATCAATAAACCAACGTGGCATCCATACACCAGACAAAACGGAAATTTACTAAACGTTTCGATAACCTATTCGGAAGTATTGTGGCCTTGGTCTGGATGGCTTGCCATTCATATAAGTAAGTGAATAAATAGATCTTTTACCCCATCCCCTAACTATATATAATATTCTTATAGCTGTCAATGAACAAGGTGAAACATTCGAAGGACTTTCTCAAGGTCACATAACATTAACCGTTCAAAGTCCGGCCGGACCAGCCGAATCCGAATCACGAAACAGTACGGTGAGTTTTCCGCTTCGCGTCCAAATCATACCGAAACCGCCCAGAAACAAACGAATTCTATGGGATCAATATCACAGTTTACGATATCCACCCGGATATTTGCCGAGAGATAATTTAAAAATTAAATCTGATCCACTGGATTGGCGAGCCGATCATGTGCATACAAACTTCAAGGATATGTACACACATCTGCGTAATGCCGGTTACTATGTAGAAGTGTTGGGCAGTCCATTTACATGTTTCAATGCTTCACTGTACGGAACCTTATTGATTGTGGATCCAGAGGAGGAATTTTTTACCGAAGAAATTGCCAAATTGAAATCGGATGTGTTGGATTTGAATTTGAGCGTTATGATATTTGCGGATTGGTACAATACGAGTGTGATGAGGAAGATAAAATTTTATGACGAAAATACTAGACAATGGTAAGTATCATCTTTATTCCTTATATTTTTCCGTATTCTTAAGTACTGATAGAAATTTTCTTATTTCCTATTCTCCGAACAAAAGTCCCATAATTTAAAAGATGTGAATTTTTTAAGGAACTTTTTAAATCTAGACACTACTGTCAAGAAAATCAAAACTTGCCATATACGAGTGAGACCAGCTCTTACTTACGGTTGCGAAATGTCGACACCAACTGCTTTAAAGAAGCGAAATCAACGCATCTTTGCCCCAAGGAAAATTGAAAATGATTTATACATATGTACAAAGACTCAATGATGAATTTTCCGAACTGTTCAATGGTAAAGATGTGATAAGATTCTTTAAGGCACAGCGATTAAGACGTTATAAGGATGGAAAGGAACCGCACACAGAACCAAATACACCAATATTGACCTGGTATCAAGGGAGACTACTAGTAAGATGGCTAAACAGTGTGTAAATTGATCTGAAAAAGTTGAGCGTCACAAACTAGAAGAAACAGAACTGTCTGGAAAAGAATTTTTGAAGCAGGCTCAACTATGCCGAACTATAATGCCATTAAAATTCCTTTCCTGAATCAAACAAAAAAAAAAAAAAAATTCCAAGATCTCTCCTCTAATGATTTTCAATATTTAAGGTGGATGCCAGATACCGGTGGCGCCAATATACCAGCACTAAATGAATTTCTTCAAGAATTCGGAATTGCATTGGGCGATCAAGTTTCCGAAGGATACTATCTAATGGGTGAACATAGCATGTACTATGCCAGTGGAACATCACTGATACGATTTCCGCAAACAAATGCGTCCATTCTGATTGAACGGGATTTGCATGATCAAGGATTTGAGGTAAATATGTATATCAAATCCGATATGCTATCCTCTCTAAATATCTATCGTACTTTTTAAAGCTTTTACATGGTGAAGAACATCCAAAGCGAAAAATCTCCATACCAATATTGGGAATGCTCCAGACAAACAAAGCCTTCTCCCACTACAATAAACAGAGTTTTTTGCATTTGGCTGACGAACCGTCTGATTTTGGTGTCAACGAAAATGTGGACGAGGCCTACAAAGATTTATTGGAGAAAAATCCGATAATTTACAAGCGAAATTTACTGAATGACAATGAACTATTGGATAGTAACGAAATCGATGATGGCAAGGATGACGACATAATGGACAAAAATAACATCAAACAAGTGTACAATACGGAAGAATTTAATGAATTGATAAGAAACAATAATTCCGATCAAATTATTGTGGTTGAGATACCGCAAAATGTTCTGTTGCACAAAAAGAGGGAAAATTCAGCGCCAAAAGAGGGCCGAATTGTTGTGTACGGTGATTCGAATTGTTTGGATTCAACGCATTTGGAGAAACCGTGTTTTTGGCTGTTGGACGCATTGCTAGAGTATACAATGAATTCACATGTACCTGGTTTATTGAATGATTTAAATCATTCGGGAAAAATTATCTTTCCTAATGGTTAGTATCTTTGGATGATAATTTTACTTTGTGGTTTTTGTTCTAAAAAAAAAAATCAATTTCCCATAGACATAGCTCTTCCATCACGTTTGCCAAACAATAATCTGCATTTATATTCGAAAGTTCTGGACAATCAGAATAGCAATAAAAAACGTGACATTGCCAAATGTCCAAAACTAATATGGGAAACGCCCATTTTTCTAAATGTCACCGCAACCGTTGACTTGCAAAATCCCAATCAACATCGATCGTCCGACGAACATGATGGAGGTGCAATAAATTTACGACGAAAATTGGAACGGCAAAAAGGTGAGGTACGTAGCTTTGTCAATTTGTAGTGTAGCCATGATTTCTGTATGTATTTGTGTATATGTATTGGTAATAGGGTGAGGCGTTATTAGTGAACATTTGGAACTACAGAATTTGTACTGAGTTTTCGTTAACATTTCTTTGTATATACAGATAGCCCTCTTACAACACGATTTGAACCTTACACGATAAGAAAATTAAGGAAATTCTCGTGTAACACGGTATACTATAACACGGTTTCACTATAAAATGATAAAAATTGCGAAAATTCTCGTATAACACGGTAGTTCTATAGTCGGTAGTCTCATAAAACACGGAATTATGTTGGAACCTATCTACCGTGTTATAGGAAGGATACCTGTACACGAAAAATAAGTTGATTTTGAGTAGAATTTCGGTATTAGCGCACCTCCTAGAGTGGGAACTGTTCAACGATTTGAAATTGATATTCTCACATTCAAAATTAAGAACACGAAACAGTTCGGTGGAGAGGAGTTGTACAGAAAAATAAGGAAAGGCCCTTCCATTTTCTGTTCTTAAAAATGTCAAATTAGAGAGAGTAAAAATTCAAAGCTGGAAAAGAGCGACTTGATCTATCCGTCTGGGTCCGTTACTAATACCAGGAACTTTACTACCTTAATTGGATTGAGACAAAGATCCCTAGTCAGGTCTGTTATGTTCTGAGGGCACCTGAACAAGTGATAGATCTATTGCTTCTATTTTCATGGAGTCTCTCCACTATTTAGAGTACCTCCTCAAGTCCTGTTTCCTTTAGGAATTTTAGGACTTTTAGTGGATTAAGGGACGGAAGGTCCTTCTCGGTCAGGCAGTAGTTCCCCAGATAATCTCTCTTTTTGTGGATGAGTGCTCCGCATTCTGTAAGGAGGTGTATTGGGTGACTTTATTGGTTCTGACTAGTTCGTTGTGTTTCTTTAGGCATTTCTGAACCATCCTGGAGCTGATGATGAATGAGCTCAGCAAGAATTGCAATGCTTTGCCTCTGATAGTTCCTATCGAGGTTGAATTGAGCGCACCTCACAATTGCATGCACTTCTGCCTGAAATATACTTGGGTATATTCCCATGGGTTCGTAGTATGTGGTTCTTGGCCCGTATAGTTGTGCTAAGGTCGATCTGCATTGTGGGCAGTTGACCATCACGCAATTTTTTGAAAGTGATCGAAATTTTATCCTTCCCTCCATTGAATTTGTTGTAAGGTAGGGAAAAATAAAATTTTTTGTTTAACCATCAGTCTCCATAGACTAAAGTAGAGATCCACCACTCTAATCCAGTCTAGTCACAGTCGGAAGTTCATCCAGCACAAAAATATTTTTCTTATCTACTCTACCCAATCAGTCGATTATCCCACAGACCATAGAGTGACAATTATTGGTTGGCTAGTGGTACGATTCTAGTAATAAAAACGAATTACTCCTACAAAAAAAAACGCCCCACCCAGTTCCACTACGCCCTAAATACAATTCGAAAATAAAATTAATGTAAAATTATTTTTCTAGCCAATATAATTTCCGATGATTTCGAATTGTCGATCAAAAAATGGCGAAACAAACAACATCCGGATGATGAGTCACCATACGCATACAATGATATAATGTTGGTGAATAGCAAACCAGAATCATTTAGCATTTCAATGATTGCAATGATCTTGTTGACCTTGTTAGTTTTTATTTTATTTTTAAATTGGTATCGAAAACGTTGGATTGGCAGTACCAGAACACGGCGATTGCTCAATAAATTAGGAATTTTGTAGTTGGTACGGATAAGAGAAATTCCACAGTGAAGCGCGTCTTTTTCGTTACTTTTTTCATATGCCAAAAAAAAAATCGTTTTTAAACTTTAGTTTTAAGTTTAACTAAATTATTTATATTCAATTTGCAATATATATTTTAATTTATAAGTTAACATTGACATTCGATATAGGTGTATGTGTAGGTGTGTATGTGTGCGTGTTTGTGTGTGTATTTTACATTATAGGCATAGAGACACTCTGTATATTTTTATATAATAATGAACCGAATTTATATATTTACAAATTGATTGTACAGATTTTATTTCAATTTCAATTATCAATAAATTGTTGCTAAACCTTTTTTTGTATTGTCAATGAAATTATAAATAAAATCTTAACTCTTAGAAGATTTCCACAAGATAAATATTACAAATAGAATTCAATCTCAAATTCAATTCAATTACGGTAGATTACGACGAGAATCACCCTAAAAAAAGTGTACGGCCGAAGCTCTTCGAAAACTTTCCAGAACGCAAATGTCACAAAAGTCTGTCGTGTATGTTTTTTGTGGCTTATTGAATGGGAACCGAAACGGAAGTTACTGGAATTACCATTTAAGCTCAACTTAAGCTTAAGTGAAAGAAGAAAACTTTTTCATGCATAGATTTCAATCAAAGATCAAAAAGAAGCATCGGAGAATATTGCAGCCAAAGATCAACAAGAACTTACATCATATCAGTATTTTCTTAAAATGATAGAATATCGGAAAACAGATAATATCATTAGAACGGCCGTCCCATAAAACCCCTAAATCCCAATTTTCATTAAAATATCTTGAAAAATAGGGATTAAAAAAAACTAAAAGTTCAAAACGGTACATGCAGCGCCATCTCTGGATTGAGTTATCTGCTGCTACTTATGAACTCCTGATCTCAGTATTTTACGAATTAGTCAGTTTTTTTCGCCATTTTCGTGGGGTGTCGTTTAGCAAAAAAAAAATTTTAAATAAGAAAAAACTTCCTTTTGTTAAACGACACCCCACGAAAAATGGTAAAAATTTGAAATCGTTTTTTGAAAAATTCTTATTTATAGAAAATTTCATGAAAATTAATATTTTGGGGGTTTTAAGGGACGGATGTTCTAATGGCGCTATTAGATTTTCTATATTCCTAGATATTTTAATTCTGGTGGATCTTGGACTGAAATTGATGCAAAACAAAAGACGAATTTTTACGTTTTACTCATTTATTGAAGAGGAGTTTTTTTGATTGTATTTACACTTCATTAACAATATTTTTTTTATTATTCTTCCAAGTAGCTATATCAGCCTTGTTAGCGCTCCAGAAATTTCTTAGCTTAGAGTTTAGACTATTAAAAGCGACGATGCTAGAAAAATTATATTTAAAATATATTCAGTTAGAGAATATTCTTTCCTACCGTTATTGTTGATTAGTTGTTGGACTGATTATTGCCTTACACCCTGAAAAGCTAAAACGATGACTGAAAAATTTCTTTCAACATCCAGGAAGTCAGAATTTGAAGAAGCCTAGAAATAAAAAAACATATCGTTGGGTGGGTACATTCCTCAGCTTCAATTTGCGTATAGTCTCGAGGTAAAACTCGAATCCTTCGATATGATGTTTTTAAATCTGTTTTCTATGGAAATATCCTACCCTAATGATCGCCGGTAAACCAATAATTTCTTTTTTTATACATATTGGTATTCAAAGAAGCTAAATGGAAAAAAAAACTATTCCCTGAACAGTGCCATATTTTAGGAGATATGAATTTTATAATAAATTTTTATTGAAAATCTACTACTGGAAAAATAATCAAAAATAATTTAAAAAATTAAAATTCGTTATTGCTATTTCCTGGAATTTCCATATTTTCTAAATTTCCAATAAGAATTATTAGTAAAAGTATTTTCCAATTAGATTTAAAATTTCTTATGAGAAATTGTATAGTTTGCCGGATAGTGTTAAAAAAATCACACCATTCTGGATACTTCTTTAGTAAATATTTTTATTATTATTAGTAATTAATTCTTTAAATAAAATTACATGAAATATAAATATTTTTCGATCCACCATAAATAATTACAACAAAAACCATGAAGCATATAAGGAATTTCTCTCATGAAATTCACTATACAATCTTTTTCTTCTACGACAAAATAAAATGTTTTATCTGATTGTGTGGTGAAAATTACAAAATTAATTGTTAATAGCAAGTTTTTTTATTGAAATTAAGTGATCATGAAGTTAGCAATCGTGTCTTGCATTAGTTTTATTTTATTTTGCCAATGCACTTACGGGATTAATGGTGAAAATAATGAAAAACCTCCAACGGTATTGATAGTGACACTGTTTAGAAACAAAGCCCACGTTTTGCCGTATTTTTTCAGTTATCTGGAGCGATTAGACTATCCCAAAAAACGAATATCACTGTGGTAAATTTTGTTTAATGTTTTTTGAATTTAATTTTATTTATAGCACGATTGTTTGTAATAGAATTTTACCGGTAAAAGTTTTTTTTTTATCAAAAAAATCTAATGACAGGTGAGTCGATTGGTGTTGTCCGATGCACATAAATATCGATGATATTGGTAAACTGTAGCGGGATTTTCAAAAAAAACAATGCTGGTATTGTATGGTAACGTGCTAAACTTTATGGACACAGGGGGTGGGTTTATCGATAGAGGGGTCAACTCGACAAATGTTTCTATGAGAACCTTTTGGTGGTTATCCCTCTCCTGCTCTCTAGAGGGGTTTAAAGTTTGTAAAAAGAATCCAGAGAACGTGTCCTAATGGGGCCGAAATCTCTACAACACAATGCCCATTAAACGTCCCCCCTGTTGTAGGTAACATTTTCATTTCATTTTTGTGAATATAACAAGACTCTTCTTGTGTTCTGACTTGGGATTATAAAGGTAACCGCAATATTATGGCGGTGATGTAATAAACCAAATAAAATCTTTGCTGTTGCAATATGGAATTTCTTCTTCCCTATTCCCACAATAATGTTTATTAATTTTGAAAGGTTCCGAGCTGATCACAACGAAGACAATTCCACTGACGTCATTCATACTTGGTTATTCTCAAATTCCTATCAATATCATAATGCAGATTTTGAATACGAAGATAAACCACAGCGAAGACCGACCGAAACGTCACCCACACATTGGCCAGAGGAACGTCATCTGGATTTAATTCGTAGCAAAGAGGCGGGTTTCAACTATGCTAGACGTGCCTTGGTTGATTATGTTTTTGTATGAATATGAATATGAATTGGTGAATTTGTTATTACTTAACTAAGTGCAACCTGAATTACAGTTCTTAGACGCTGACGTCCTCCTTATTGAACCGTTAACATTGAAAGTTCTTGTGAATATGAAAGTCCCGGTGGCAGCGCCGATGCTTGTTTCAGATGGTTTATATTCCAATTTTTGGTAACTTTAGGCTTAATGAATAATTTGAAAAATAATATTAAAAAAAACCTTAAATAAAAACCCAGGTGCGGAATGAGTGAAGACTTCTACTATCGACGTACAGACGACTACAAAGAAATCTATCATTTTAATAAAAGAGGAAATTTTGCTGTTCCAATGATTCACAGTGCCGTTCTGATTGATCTGCGAGACTACAGAAGCGATTTGTTAACATTTAATCGAACAACGTTAGAAAAACAGTTGGAAAAGTCCAACAAAATATTGCCACCTCTAGTTCCCGTTGATGACATAATAGTTTTTGCATTGTCCGCCAACTATTCCAGTGTTCCTCTGTACATTTCGAACGCAGAATTTTTCGGCTTTATAATGGTGCCACTTGAGCAAGACGATGGCCTAGACAAAGATGTCGATCAATTGATAAACATTAAAATTCATATCATAAATGACGTTGAGGACGGTCTAATCGTAAGTAATAAATTGGAAAAGTATGTTGTGTATCCAGAACAGACAACATTGTCGCTCTCTCGCATCTATATGATAAATTTGGTTCGTCGTCCTGAACGCCGGGAAAAAATGGAACGAAGTTTCCGAGAACTCGGTTTGAGGGTGGAAGATTTTCCGGCTGTCGATGGCAAAGAATTAAATGACAAATTAATTGAGGAAATTGGCATACAGTTCTTAAGTGGATATGCTGATCCATTTCATAATCGACCAATGACAGCCGGTGAGATTGGATGTTTTTTGAGTCACTACTATATTTGGATGGCAATGGTCGACATGGATTTAGAGGAAGTGCTTATATTGGAGGATGATATTCGATTTGAGCCGTACTTTATGGAACGAGCTGACAGTCTTATAAAGGAAGCACGTGCCATAGGCGAATGGGATTTAATGTAAGTGTTTATTCGTCTCTAGTGTTTTACGGAAAAGTTGGTTGTTCTGTTTATGGTTCTTTAGATCTAAGATTAGAACATAATTGTAGTTTTGTAGTTCAATGTTCCAGAAACTTGTGTCGATAAGATAAATTCCTCATGAAATCAAATTTCATATCGATTCAAATAAATTTCTTTAGATATCTTGGCCGGAAACGTTTGGAAAATCAAGACGAAAAATGGGTGGACAACTCAAAACAATTAGTAAAAGCTGGATACTCATATTGGACACTTGGATACATTTTAACATTGAAAGGAGCCAAAAAATTACTGGGTTGGTACTAAACACAATTGATCACTGATCTCAATCCATCTAATTATTTTTCAAAAATTAGACGCAAAACCCCTCTCCAAACTTCTACCGGTTGACGAATTCCTACCGATTATGTTCGACAAACATTTAAATACCACGTGGAAAAATGCATTCGAAAATCGAAATCTGATCGCATGGAGTGCGGCTCCGTTACTTTTATTTCCAACATACTATACCGGTGAACATGGATACATTTCGGATACAGAAGATTCGGCTCTAGTAAATGTTGGCTTAGGTATGGAGAGACATTTTGATTTTTGAGTTTTCTGTGTAGTTTTATTTGAAATTTTCGGTTTTTTTAGATTTCGAGGGAAATAAAAAAGAGAAAAAAGGAAACAAAGAAAATCATCAAGCGACTACGAAAACTGAATCCATACCGGTAGACGAAGAACAATTACAAGAACATGAATTTGTTGCTGATGCGCTAGATGAAATTATTGCAAACACATCGAACGCACAGATTTCTCACACGGAACTGTAGACAGAAGGTGTCTATGTAGTATAATATTTTAAGTATAAACTAGAAATAGAAATTAAGGTGATCAAACATTGTTACTAAACGTCATAAAGTGCCTTTAACTAAAACAAACTGTTTACTCTAAGTCAAATTTAAAGTGTTCTCAATCATTTTGTTTGCCATGTTGAGAAGAAAAAAATATTTTTGCCAAAAATTAACGAAATTATTTGTTTGTAGGTGTTTCTCTCTATTTTTTGTTGTTGTACTGAGCTTTTATTATATGTACCTAAGACATTTTTTATATATTTATATACATAATAAAACATACTCCTAATAAATAGTTATCTAATACATAATTTGTTATACCCTTAGATAATATAATATAACAGGATGGATTACATCGTATACCTCGCATGAAAATAAACGAGAACACAACATCGGATGCAGCAGTATGGGGGGATGAAAAATCGCCATTTAACTGCTTGCAACCTTCATGCAACGAGCCCTAACGAGGCAAACCGACTCTCTTAAATTGTCAACAGAAATT
>JANSTT010016988.1:0-18912 GCA_026745375.1 Platyura marginata | reverse complement strand
GTCCAAACTTGAAATTTTATTAACACTTATCGTACCTGACTATCGATGTTTCAAAATAAAAGAAAATAGATTCAACGGAGAAATAGCGTCTCCCCCACGCTAAAATATCCGAAAATGTATAAGCATAAGAAGAGATATCATTTAAAATTTAAATTAATAATATTCTCCTAACAGCACTGATTCTAGACGAATATTATACACCCACATCTATTATGCGATGATTTTGGTGGAACCCATTACAAGAAGTCCTAGAGAAATACTATGTAATTGATTATTTCGATTTGCGTCGCCTTCGTGTGGACTCAATTAACGACACAAATCGAGACCTTGGTGTATATTGTTATTGTATTAGATAGCTTAGTGGTTATTAACAAGCTATTTGAACTTTCTTAATGTAATAAAACGTTTATGCAAATACGGTACTAATAAATAAATACAGAACATTTATACATACCGTATTTAAAAAAAAAAAATTCGGGAACAGACTGCTGAAATACAAAACTGACCCCGGAAATACAGGACGGATGGTCACCGTAACTATACCTAAAATAAAATTCTTAACATACATATTTTTAAATGCCACACAAATCACCAGTACTAAGTATGTAATAGTAAAATATGTGACTATTAATTACCATTTACTAGCTAGTCAAAAAATCCAATTTCTACCACCAACGAACGAATTGAAAAACATGTTCAACACGGAACAAAATTCGCATGTTTCGATTAAACAAGAATGATACGAGGGCCACCGGTTATCCACTTTACCATTAATCCATTTGGCATCCAGTGTCTATGCCAATCTTTACACTCATATCTTTCAGTAATTTGCACTTTTGATGTCGCGTGAGTTGAAATTGTAAAATTTATTATTATTTTTGCATTGAACTTATACATTAGAGTGGTATTGCAAGTTGCAATTTTCATTTAGATATTGTTACCACAACGAACGATGATGACGACGAATGATTAATGTTGGAACTTAGTGGTTTTCCTTGTGGTCTTAAAAATAAAGATCAATTTATCTGCGAGCATTGACGTTTTCATGATTTATAGTTAAATTGTGTAAATTTAACAATATTATTATAATGAGTAGCTGGGTATTATTACCTAGCAGCAGAGAAATTATTAGAAGAAAAAAAAAACAAAAAAAACCAGATTTAAGCCGCAACGCCACGCCGCCGCCCGTGCCGCACACATTCTTATATAGATATCTCTACCTCTAATTAGTTTCTTCTATTTGAGTTGCCCTCTTGAACCTATCATTTTGTAATTTACATCGTTTGGCCGTTGTGTTTTAATTTAAACAATCAATGTCAATCAAATATTCAAATTGTATTGTTTGCATAGAAAGTATTAATTCATATGTACTCTAAGTACGGTTAGTTGCATGAATTACATTTTATGACTAACCTCATTAGTATCGAGAGTTTTTTTTTTTTTCTTTTTTGTACAAAGTTTTGAGCCGTCAAAATTGAGTGATTAGCATTTAATAACAGAAGGTTAAGCACGAAATTCCAATTTTGTTTTGTTTGATTTTTTGATGCAGTTTTACTTTAGAAAATAGCCTGGAGAGGAAGAAGAGAGAGTTTATTTTTGACAAGACAATCGTTGCAGTTTTCAGGAAAAGATTATCTTAAAATTGAAGAGGTCTTATAGGATCTATAGATTTAATCAGGATCAGAATCTGTTGGTGTTGTCGATATAGTGCCGTAAGACCAACATTTAGATTGTAGATTTTGCATTTTTCATCTGAATGAAAACCTACTATCGAAGATTTCACATCAAATTTAGACTCAAAAGTTTTCCTTTCAAGTACTTTATCACGTCTGTAAATAGATAATAGTCGCAAATCCGAGTTCTGAAGACGAATGTTGTTTGTGCTATTTGAATTGAACCTCTAGTATCGTGAAAGGAACAGTGCTGACACTCATTAAGTAATTCGTGAAATATTCTCAAAATCATTTCGCGCTTCGTTCTTTAGATCTAAAAAAAATTAAGATGACTGAAAAAAGGCTGCTCAGTAAAGCTAACACGGCTTCCATATTAAACAACCCCGCCCATACCCTTTCCCGACCAATAACCTCTCCCATTCCAACCCCCATTTTCAATTTTATATAAGAATTGTGAGAAAATGGCTATTTTATAGTAATTTAGTATGATGGGTCCTATAAGGGTTAACGGTGAATCAAAACCTCCTTGTATGCAACACAAAAAACAAAAACTTTTTTGTATTCACAATATTTTCTTAATTTCATATAAGAATTATAAGAAAATTGCCATTTTATTGAATTTTAGTATGGGGGGTCCTATAAGGGTTAAGAAATTGCTACAATCTCATATACCCTATAACTACCCCGCCCCTACCCTTTCCCGACCATGAACCCCTCCCAATCCCCCTTTCAATTTTATATAAGAATTGTGAGAAAATGGCTATTTTATAGTAAGTTAGTATGATGAGTCCTATAAGGGTTAACGGTAATACAAAGAGGTAACACAAAAAAACAAAAACTTTTTTGTATTCACAATATTTTCTCAATTTCATATAAGAATTATGAGAAAATTGCCATTTTATTGAATTTTAGTATGGGGGGGTCCTATAAGGGTTAAGAAATTGCTATAATCTCATATACCCTACACAAATAAAAACTTTTTTTGTATATACGTTTTTTTCCCAAATTTTGTTACTTAGTATGACAAAACACGTTGTTTACAAAAAATTTGTATGGGAGAGGGTCGAAGGGGTGGCAGGATTTTGCCCATTTACAATACCAAACGCCACCTTTTTATTTAAACTAATCAAAAAAAAATCAAGCTTTTATATTTCATATACGACAGTACAGTACGGTAGCAAAAAAATCAGGCACAATCCAAATACTATAATTTCACTGGTATTAATATTTTTATCCAAAATTTGGATAGATTTTGAACATTTTGTATTCATTTTGGTCTTCATCATTAACTCGCACGATATTTTGTTAAAATTAATTCCAAATTAAACATTAATATTCGAAAGTATCTTTATATGGAAGCAATGATGTTACAATATGTAAAGCCACCATAAAGTAAGATCATACAAATCCTATTAACTAAAACTACCTGTTATTTTAAGTAGTGAATTTATAAAAAAAAAAAAAAAAAAAAAATCCATGTAATAACATAGGAAATGTCACGTAAAAATTTTAAATATACAAATTATGTCCAAGCGTGAGTAAATTTCCTATAAAAATCATTCATCATAACAATTGAATTTAAATTTATAATAATAAAATAAATGAACGAAAGGCATAAAAATGGTGAACGTTTTGTGGAAAATGTTTGAAACAAAATATCTTTATAAATGGTGGTATTTTGTGTCGGCAAAACGTTGACGTTTTCATGACAGCAATAAAATTAGTTAATAATACCGTTACAATAAAATTAATGAATACCCGTGTTTATCTCGTGTCTTAGATAGTTAAAGAGATATGTTGAAGATACCATATAGCCACAAAGACTTATTTTGCCGGTGTGCATCAGAAAAATGTAGAGTATGGTTGGCTTGTCATAAAATTAAAACATATCACGGCTGGTTTAGTCTGTTTAGGTTGTCTTCTGGTTCGGTTATGTTTCATAGAGCATGTAATATTCCATCTAGGAAGTCAGATCAGGTCGCATCAGTTGCGTGTTTTCAGTTAAAACATGTTGTGGAACAAACGTTTAACTGAATGATGTGTTTTTTAAATTAGTTTGTTATGTTTGAAGGGCCGACATTTTACTTTGCTCTAACTACTTGAGATACTTTTCTCAGCAACAGAGTCCTAAAGTATTTTGACACTTGAAGAATTTTTTTATTTTCGATATTTTTTGAAAGAATTTCTATCTGTTTCTTTCAAAAAATATTGAAAATAATTAAACGGAAATTTCCCAAAAAACAAAACAAATTTAATTAATTCAATTTACCTGCTTTTTGGGATCGTTAATTTGGTACATTTTAGTAATTTAAAATTTTATAGACTATAAGGTAAAACCCCCTTTTCACATTATTCCAAATAAAACAAAATCACGTCTATCTTGGTTAAATAATTTTTTCCCAAACAGCTATTTTTTATGTATTAAAAAATATACATATATACATATATATATATATATATATATACATATAATTTCTGGCATCAAGATCCTCATCAAATTTAATTTCAAATCTATTTAACAGCCCACAGTTATACTTAATTACCACTTTTCAACATTTTATAGTCAAGAAAAGGTTAATTGAAAAATAATATTCTCTAAAATAAAAAAAAAAAATTTTAAATCAATTTTCGGTTGCAATAAATTTGTGTGGTTAGAGAATCGAAATTATTTTAAATTAAATAATTACGTGATATGCATAATAGGCATAATTTAGTTTGGTGGAAGCCAATTTAATCGAAACTATATATGTAGATAGAACCTCTCTGTCTCCATGTAATTGAGATGATTTTTACTTGCTCATAATTTCAATTTTTGTTTTTTGAAGACGTCTATTAATGTTTATTGTCATTCAACTTCATTGATCTTATTTCCATCGATTGATTGCATTTTCAGCAGTGCGATACATATCCAAGTTTAGAAGTTTTTTGTAAAAACCCCCACCACACTGAATCATATATTTTTTAGTTTATCTCAAAATATGGAAGAAAATTACCAAACAGACATAACTAGATGAACTTAATTCCGTTGGACCAACGAATAACTCCGACCTAAGGAATCCAATACCGGTATCCCGCGGTTAATTTTGTCCGGTATTATTCGAAGATTCAATACCGGTATTTCGGTTCTGAGACAAATTTAGTATTTTATGCATTTAAATATTATGATAGTTTAGGGAGGCCATAATAGTTTCATACTGTGGTGCCTACTATAAAGCATTTCAATTAGTTGCCGCCATTTTGCATTTTGCAATATATGTACGTATATGTATATATATAATTGTATGGTAAGTAAAATGACGGTACGGTGGGAAAACATTTTAATTCACTGAGTGGCACGAATCGTTTTTGAAAATGCTTTCTGTGGTGACACGAACTTTATAATAATAATTTTTAAGCGTCGAATATATCCGTCAACCGTGCAATCTAAGTAAAATGCCTTTAACGAATATATAAGACGTCAAAACCACTTGACGCGATTAAAATTAATTTCCAAAATTTTTTCCTAAGTTATATTTATACTTGTTTTGGGCAATTTAAATCAGTCTGCCATCCGTTCGGCAGTGATCGGACGTCATTTTATTGGGTTTTTTGACGTTATAAAATCAGACTGCACCTATGATATTTAAATTTTGTTTTCTCACATTCCTTTTTTTCCCGTACGTGTCTCCTGCCACACATGTCTTAGGAGGTATACCAACTAGTCAAAATTAATATAATATAAGGAAAAGTATAAAAAACTACTTGTACCACTGCACGGACATTTTTCAATAAAGTTTTATTCAAATAATTTTTTTTAATACCGGTTTTTATACCTCTTCCCGTTATTATAATTTTATAATACCGAAATACCAGTATTAGATTCCCTACTACTCCCACTCATATTTTAGCTACTCTAATATTATTTGTATTTTTTATATAAGTACATGACTCATGGTTAATACAAAACAGATGACTCTGTATCGAATTTTAATTAAAAATAACAAACAAACAAAAAACTCATTGGGGTAGCTTAATTAAACGTTTATAAAATGCAAAGTACTACTAGGTATTCTTATATCGATTTAATTTACCTACCGTATAGGTTTCGAACTAAGGCTATATGTATATGTACACAGGTAACCCTTGTATAACGCGATACTTCTCTATCATGCATTTTCGCTACAACGCGGTTTTGAAATTTCAGACGTCCCTTGTACAAAGCGGTTTCAGTTTCTTATAACGCGGTCTTGAAATTTCCAAATAATTGATTTTTTCACTTAAAATATTCTTTAAAATAGAATACATATTTTATACAAATCTCTATGGTTAACTCTACCTAAATCTAAAATAATAATATTATATCATGTTTTCATGGGCTGCGTTGAAAATTTGTCAAATTAATGGAAAACCATTCAAATTCACCTAAAAGTTTATTAAAACCTTTCAAATTCAATTAAAATTTGACAGTTTAAATTTTTTTAACCCCTTGGCGTGGCGCGTCAAAATTGAGTTTTCTATATTAGACATATGCAAGCGAGACACGTTTTTTACGCTTAAATGGCAAAATAAAGTTTATTTCTATAATTGAAAAAATAGCATTTTCAATAGATTTGGAACGTAACCCTACTTTTTGTATGGATTCATTGTCTCGTATAACGCCCATTTGTATAATGCGGCATTTTTGTGCAATCTAACCTCTGCGTTATACGAGGGTTACCTGTACATAACGTATTGAATTATGTTTCAAGTTTCAAGTAGGTATTTTAGTTCGACAGACCCCCTCACTATTTTATGATTACAAAACTAACCCATATAAGCACAATGGTATATATAATATTGTAATCTGATAGTCCCTTTTTTTAAATAATGCATAAAAACTAGAAAATAATGACTTGTACGACCGTACCTAATAAATTCAATAATTTTTTTATTTTTTTTATTAATAATCTCACGATAAAATACTATTTATTGATTTGTGGCGACTTAAATGCAAACATAAAATAATTTTTTTTTTTTTTTAAGACTTTTTTTATCGCTTTTTTGTGTTTATACATTTATACATTTATACTTAACGAGCTTTCTTAAACTATATATTTATAGTCTAAGGTAGGGTACTAATAGAAGTACTGTACATATATCCACTAGAAATGTAAACATAAGATCAATCAACTTGGGTCTTATCAACAGCCATGCCAGAAGTGCCTACTTAATGCCGTAGCATTATGGTTGGTTGGATTTTTATGTTTTTTTTTTTTTTTTTAATTTAATTCTTTTCAAGTAGGTTTTGTTGTGGTGCACAACATACATCCATACATACCTAACTAATACAAAATTATTAATAATGCAATTGAAAAAGTCTGTATTTTTAGATTGTTTGTAATTATATGCAACTCATAGTTAGTTAATGGGTAAACTGTAAATCAAACAAAATGGGTTAACATTAATTTGTATGGTGTAACATGTGGTTGTTCAGTGGTTTTCTTCTTATATACATACGTAGTATGTACAGTACAATGTACATATGTAATGTTAGAACAACGGTTAACGTTAAGAAAATGTATAAATGAACACCTTCTAAGTTTGTTCATTTAAATATATTTAAATACATAAAATTTTAAAGTTAATGAGAAATTATCGAAATCTCTAAATTGGTGATTAATTTTTTAAGGAATTTTTATCGACATAAACATTTTTTTTTCAATTACATGATCACAAAATTAATAATCCCAACGTTTTCAATTGATTTACAAATATTTCAAGTGATTTGTCTAGAATTTCTGATTAAAGAACTAATTAAATTTATGGAGCCAAATTACCTCTTTGAAGTTCTCGAGCAAGGCACGTCGGATCGTACGAATAATTTAATTGTTCCTATTCACCGCACTCTCAACATACACCGTTCGTTTGTCGATCGACGAGTGAATATTTGGAATTTATTGCCAATAGGTCATGCCACACGCTGCTGTTATTTGGCGCCGAAAATAGGTTTTATAGGCAATTTTATCTTTTACCTCCCGTACATCTTGCCTATAAAATCTGTTTTGGGCGCCCAATGACAACAGCGTGTGGCATGGCCTAATAGTTGTCAAATCTACAGGTACAATGGATGGGTTTAGGGTTCAGCCTGAAGAGTTTTTGCGATGAACTGTATTTTGTTAGCATCTTTGTTTAAACTAAGTAATTTCTCTTTATATTTATTTTATTATCTTATTTTAATATCTTTTATGAACTGCCATTTTTATTTAGTTAATACCAAACCGTAAGAATCAACAAATATACAAATTATAAGACTTCGGCCTTATATATATTCTTATGAATAAATAAATAAATAAATATCTCTACAATAAAACGTCTAAAAATAGCTCAAATTCCGATCCAAAAATTAAATTAGATTTTGAAAAGATTGTCCTAACATCGATATATCGTTAGATTCGTACAAATCTTAGCTTTAATTTAAGTGTAGTCTCGAGCCTAAATTCCAATCTCCCGATTTTTGGAAAAATCTTTTACTAATCTGGTGTTTTTGCGAATTACTTTTATATGGAAATGTTTCACCATATCGATGGCCGGTGACCGGTAATCTCAAGTTCCGGAAAATAAATTTGCGCTACCATTCGTTAATTGGCGAATCTAATCAATAATTTAAAAAAAAAATTACAAGAGACCGCACCTTAAATTTTCTATGTCTAATATCCTACTTGTCTTGTCTATATTTCTGACAAATACTAAGATAAGATATAATTAAGTGTGATTTGGTTGTGGTTAATTTGTGATAGAATATTAAAAATAATTTTTTTTTCTTTCTTTAAATCAGTTAAGACCGTATCTAGGTCTCTGTCATAAACATAAAACATTTAAGTCAAGGCATAGTTAATCAGTAATATGATAACGAAGTGAGGTTTTTTTTTTGGCGGTAAGTAAACACCGCGTCTAAATATAGATTTAAATTAATTTGCATTTAGAATATGATTTTTGCAAAAAAAAATATTTACTGGTAAATATAATTAAGTAATTTAAATTGGCAAATATGTTTTTTTTTTTGCTTGTTCAGATTGTAAGAAAAACTTTTTGAATTGATTTTAGGATCGTTTCGGTAGATTAGAAAGTGTTGGTGTTTATTTATTTATTATTCATTTACTAATCCAGAATCAGTTAGATATTAACTGAACCTCTATTCCTTTTCCGCCATTCTAGAAATAAATGTAGGAAATACTGATATATAATTTCCGTCTATATGATAATTTCTATTCCAACAATGTTTGCTGTCTAGAATGACTCCTACGTACTAATTGTCTGAGTGGATCGAAAAAAATTGACCAAACAAAATGTAGATATTTTGTGTCACACATCTGACACACTTTTTTTTCAAACAACCTATTGACCTTAACTATAATTAATTGGAATATATTAATGTGATATGCATATATACTCATTTTAATTAAAAAACTATCAGTATGCGCAATGCGCATAACTTTCATCATCATTATTAGTTATGATCAGATTTGCGTAAACGTTTAGGATCGTAGCGTTTACATAGACGCGTGGACATCTAAATGAATATTATAGCTAGTCAGAAATCTTCCGTTTTGGATCATTTAATTTTAGTAATTTCTGATAAAGTCATTCAATTTAATTAAAGCAAAATGTGGAATTATTGTAATCTGTATACAAATACAAAGTCTACTGTATAGCATATCGCAATATATGAGTTTGAGTGTAGTATATTAAGGCATTTAAATATAAAAGCAGTGCGTTATTGCACATAAATATATAGAATCTTATCAATATGGTGCCAATAAGTCTTGGAACAACAAGGTCGGGTTATTTTTTCTTCATAACTATTTTTTTCAGTGGGTATAAAAAGAAAAAAAATATTTTTAAAAAACTAACCACATTATTACTTATTTAATTGTTTGATTGTATTTTTTTTTCTTTTTCTTTTAATTTCAGAATGGCATTGACTTCGACACTGGTGATCTCATGGATTGTATTAGTCTCGTTGGTGTTGGCATCAGCTAAATCTGAAAATGATTTTCGATTTATCTCGTACCAAGGTAAGATATTCATTTTAAGACTTAAGCTCATTTTGTTATTTGTTTGTAAGACGCGACGTGAGTATAATTATGTCATGTTAAAGCTATACACATTTTTTTGTTTGTTTGTTTTTGTTACTGGTGTGCGGTTAGCAATTCAGACGTTTTTTTTTCTTCTAATTTTTTGTATGCATATTTGATTTCAGATTTATTATGAATATGACTTTTCTATCATAAATTGAATATTTTTTTTATGATTCTCCAATTCTCACATATTAACTATGGATAATTTGGGTAAAATAATAATTTTAATTTATTTATATTTTCGTGACTAATTTGGAATGACTTTGGGTATTCTGTTTAATGCAGTGGTGACTCTTATGAATTGATATAATAATCCAATCGACATGCAATTATTTTTTTTAATCTAAATTAAAATTAATATAAAAAACCAAAAGACAAAAAAAATTTAGTTTCCAGCATTTTTTGCTAAATAAATGCTTTGGAAAAAGTTAATCCTTCTTAACCCTCTAACCGTTATAATAGATGGATAAAATAGAATGGATAACCAGTAAAGAAGATGGATAAAATAGAATGGATAACCAGTAAAGAAGGAATAATTGGCTATGTTTATAATCTATAACTTTGTCGGCGTCTATTTTGTCTGTACATTGATTTTGAAATATTGAGTAAATTGAATACAAATAATTAAAAACCCTATAGTAATAACATAAATTTATTATAGCGCCATAACGGCTGGTCGTGGAACTTTTTGGTCTATAAATAAAATCATCAATTTTTTATTCTTTATTATTTTTATTATATTCATTTTTTCCGTAAATCTAATATTTTTCGAGTAAATGATTAAAACTCTAAAAATTACAGAAAATTGATTGCAGCGCCATAACGGTTTTTCGTGGAACTTTTTGGTTTATGAATGAATATGCATATTTCGACATAAAATTTCACGAAAAAGACCATGGTGTTGAAATTTGTTTTCTACGATGAGTATTAAGGGACGTTACAAACTCCGTACCAAAGTTATAATACCCTTTGATTAATATCATATACGGGTATAAAGATCAATAACTTTTTTTTAAAGATTTTAAATTTATTTAGTTCTTCCGAACTATATGAAACTGAAACGATTGATCTCACTATTTAATATGATGAATTTACCTTCATAAAATCACTAAAACAAATAACTATCCCATTTACAGTTAATCAAATATGTAGTAGGCACAAACTCTTTAATTCATTTCGACAAATCACTAATTTTTCACCATCATATCTCAATGCGTACGTATCATGTACTCATAATTTTACGTTCGCACAACCACATTTCAACTATAAACACACAGGTTCTTGAGAATGTCAATCTTCATCGTTTCTTCTATAATCTTCTAATGGAATAAATCAACTTAGTCACATATATAGATAGATGGATACCATTTCTATACCTATAATATTCATGTAGCTACGTGAATTTACTATAAATGTGCATTTATAAATTTATCATGAAATGGTTACACATGAAAGACATGTAAGGAGACATCTATTTCTGCGGATACATCGTCAGCAGCCGATAATATTCTCTTAACTAAATAGCTAATTGATGAAAACAAAAAAAAATCCAAATAAAATATCGGGTTTGAGAAGACAAATAATGTACGGTGTACGTGATGCATCACATTAAATTGTATTAGATATATGGCGAGAAAAATGATCTGGTTCGCTATACTTTAACTATATAAAGATTTTATTATTAAATCTATAATAAACTTATTAATTTCATAGAGAAAATGTGTTGATCTTAATTATATGACTTGAATTAATATTAATAGAGACATTATCATTTTTTGATCTGGTTACTCTGACAAGAAACAGATTTTCACATTTATGTGATTCCTAATTGCAAGCAACGATGATTAGAAAATTAATTCTGGTATAAATACAACGAAACTTAAAACAATTGACAGTTAAGACTAATGACGCTGATCTAACTATACTCTTTTATGTCAGTAAAAGCGATTGCGGCGGCTCGTTTGTGTTGTAGCTAAGTAAATAAACCAATGAACTTTAAATTGAGCCGAACCTGAATCAATGGGAATTAAGGCCCGATATGGGTCAAACTGACCTAGGTCATTAAATTGAAATTAAAAAAAAAAAAAAAAAAAGGCCCGATCATGCAGTAACATAAGGATACGTACATACTTGCAGTTGTCGTTACGTTGCGAGCCATCGAGCTTTAATAATTGATAATGTAGGCTAAAATTATTTCTCAACAGCGCCATCTAATTATTAATGTTTCTTAGATTTAGTATTTTTATGCTCTTCTAGTACATTTGTAAAAATTAAGCTGTCATAAAATATTCTAAATCAACAAATAATTATTTAAAAAAACATGGATAATTTTTCAATTCCTGTTATTATTCACATATTCCCAATAGAAATCTCTGATATTATAAATAATACTAAAATTATGCCATTGCTAAACATAAACTGTATTGCCATTTACGTTTCCTTATGTATCACGTACGTATAGTTGCCGTAGCCGTTTCGTGAAAGTTTAGCATGTTAAAAAAAAATACAAATTGTATGGGAAGTTTGTTTTGTTGTCACGTCAACATCGAACGACACGTGTATGATCGGTCGTCATTATGAAGTTTCGACGTTGCTTTAATGTCGTACCAGTCATACTTTCAGTTATACCACCCACCACCAAGAGTCGGATACATGGAATCTATGTTTTCGCACTTCTGCAAGAATTCTTTAAGAGCATTATAACAAAACCTCGCTAATTATAACGGATGTATATGTAAGTTGAATATAAGTACTGAAGCGTTGATTAAAAAATGCCCATACTTTTAAGAAAAATTCCAATATACAGCATAAAAAGTTAAATATGCTGAATATTTACGCATATGGTATGTAGACTATCTGACTAAATATTGTTCACATCGAACTATTCCCTTCTTTCTCAGAATTATCTTATTATAAATGCTAAAATTTTCAATATAGAAAACAAAAATGTTATTTTACTGTATATACCACTATCTATATAAGACCAAAATGCTTCATACATCAGACCACAATTCAGTCTATCATATACATATGTAATATAAAATAAAACCAGAAGCTGATACCTGATTTCCCTTATAAACTAAATACGATGATAAAACGTTATTATTCTTGACTTTTTCCGCTGCACCGAACAGCATATATATGAAATTAACGATTCTAAGTGCATCAATTGATATTCTCGTCATGAAAACGGCAATGACCGATCAAAGTTTCTCGCAACTCAAGAATCAGTTGGACCTTTTTTCTTATTTTTTTGTTCTTATTATGTACTTTAGAGATACTTCAATCCAACCATTACTACCTATTCCGCACATAGCACAATATACAAGTCTTGTTGTTCTCTGTTTTAGTTTGTGTTCCACAGTCCTGTTTTTATAGTAATTTCTTAGGTTTTTTGTTGTTGTTGTTGTATTTATCGGAGAGAAGAAAAAAAAAATTCTTTTTGTCTTTTACTGGTTGTGTTAATATAAAAAGTCTCTCTGCAGACTTATTATAATGTTTTATTATTTTACTCCAGACCTAATGAATAATGAATAATGACGTTGTCAACAACATGAATGGGTTTTTGTTTTAAGCCTAAGCCATTCTTTTTAAGAAAAACGAAAAAAAAAAAAAATTATGTATGGTTCTGTATACGTCTACACACACATTGGTTGAATTGATTGAATTGAATTAAATGGAGGGATATATGTTAAAAGATTTTTGCCTTCGATTTATTTAATTGAATAACAGAGAGAGGTGTGTTTGATAATATGTCTAATTTGCATGATTGAGTTTTTTTTACGTTGAAAGCAAAGCAATTTGACTAACATAAGAATGGAAAGAATAAATTTGTGGTGTATGTCTGAGAAAGTTTGACAAATCTGTAGTTATAATAACAAACAGGAAAAAAAATCGTCTTCGAACCTTCATGGTAATAATGTGAATGACAAATATTTGTTAAACCAAATTCAAATACAATTGGACAGATGCGTAAGTGAATTTAAAACAAAAATCCAAAATTTTCTTTATAAATAAATGGTGACTTCTAAAACATTTTTTTACCAGTGCGTCACTGGCCTAATCGATCAATCTTCTCACTATAAAGCCATAAATCTATAGAGGAGAAAAAAAAATTTTTTTTTCTTCATATTCAGAAAATCTCATAAAGTAAACGTGTTGATGGTTATCACATCCTAGTCAATAATTATAAACTTCTCTATTATTAACAAATAATGCATAAGATAATTAATGTCATGACTACATAAATTCATTTAAATTCATTTTGTATAAATTCATTTTGATATATTTATAATAATTATAAGAATGTTTTTCCGTAGATTTTTGTGCATAGATAAAGAAATCATAATTTAATAATAATAATGAATGAATGGCGCAGCCGTGTAATTAGTCTGGTATGTTAATTGAGCGAAACCATCTAATAAGCTATAAATGTTTTAAGATTGTGCGAATTTCATAAAATTAATATTCTGTAACCGCTAGGATTTCTTGAATGTTTATTACTTTATTTGTTATATAAAGGTACAGTGTGATGATTATGTAATATTGAATCGATGAATTGGCGTTACTTTGTTCGTTAATATTCTAAAGACATTCGATACAAGAGAGGTGTTGTAAACTGTTTTAATACAAAGTAGATGCCGAACAGTGATTTTTTGTTGACACATTTTCTTGATGAAAATGTA
The DNA here is from genome assembly GCA_026745375.1 of Platyura marginata. Taxonomy (NCBI): domain Eukaryota; kingdom Metazoa; phylum Arthropoda; class Insecta; order Diptera; family Keroplatidae; genus Platyura; species Platyura marginata. The sequence goes on along the minus strand of JANSTT010016988.1, from coordinate 4,458 downwards.
GTAGGTAGGTAGGTACATAAAGTACATATAATTAAAATAACGACTTTTTTTTATATGAAAATAAAATAACGTTGCTTTAGTGGTTTTTAAACCAAAAATAAAACCAGTGAAGAAGGAAAAATTGGCTACGCCGATTATAATATACCCGCATGAGTACTTGTTTATTATTTAAAACTTTGTCCGTGTCTATTTTGTCTGTACAATAAATATAATTGAATAAAAACCCTTGAAATGACATAAAATTGATTGCAGCGCCCTAACGGTATTTCGTGGAACTCTTTAGTCAATGAATGAAATCTTCATTTTTTTTCTCTATCATTTTCGTCATATTCATTTTTTCCGTAATCTTAATACTTTTCGAGTAAATGATTTAGTAAAACCCTAGAAATTCAATAAAATTGATTGCAGTGCCATAACGCTAAGTTGTACTACTTTTTGGTCTATGTAAGAAATCTTCGTTTTTCTATTCTCTATAATTGTTGTCATATTCATTTTTTCTACATTTCGACTGCCTCTCTCCTATTTTTTGTCCGATTTGCTCCAAAAACAATAGGGATCTTACTCTAGGACTGCATAATAAACTGTCAAAATTTCAGCATATTTCGACTTAGAATTTCATGAGAAAGACAATGGTGTTGAAATTTTTTTTCTACGATGAGTATTAGGGGCGCTACAAACTCCGCACCAAAGTTATAATACCCTTCGATTAACATCGTACGGGTATAATTAAACAAAGTTGACAGTAGCAATATTGACATTATAAGGACGTTTAATTTACGCGTTAATTGGGCCACTCCAAAATTTCGTCAATTTCACTCCTCAGCCTGGTATGAATTTTTGATTTGTTTTTATAAATTAACTTAAGCGGCCCATTCACGACGAACAAATTCGATAAATATGCTCCGCGAGCAGATTATACAATTTGTCATCCACTATAATTTTCTTGCCGAGCATTAGTTTGCCATTCAACTTTCGTCTCGGTATCATCGCGATTGATGATGAGTTTTTTTACAAAAAATAAGAAAAAAATGAATGACAGTGGCTTTCAAACATTTTTGTTTTTTCATTTTTGTCTGTTTCTTTATGAAAGAATTTATTTCTTTATTTAATTTTTATAAATTTAAGGTTATGTTTACATGTTGACATACCGAAATTCTTACATAACCTGAAATTCTAAACCTAAATTCTCTACGAAATCTATGATCGAATCTGCTTGTCAACCAAACAGTAACACTCACAAATATGAAATTTTTTTTATTTTCATCGAATCTGCTCGCGCGAGCAAAAAACAACGGTGTAATTTGCTCGCGCAGCATGATGCTCGTTGAATTTGCTCGTACGTGGATAGCCGCTTTTGGGAAAGAGTTTCGAAAATTGTTGACTAATTGTTTCTGATTATATACGTTTTCATTAATTTTCCAAATGATGCTGTACCATAGGTGGTATAAAAGGAAAGAACAAATTATAAATTTTTTTTGTTAGCCTTGTCTGAAGTACTTTAAGAAAAATAAAAAAAAATAAATATTTTCTATAAAATTATACAAAATTACAGCTCATACTTATGCTTAATAATTTCACATCATAATGCAAATTATTTTATCCGATGATATCTATAATTTGTTGTATCCTGTTTGTAATTTTACTTATACATTAATTAGAGTTTACCTTGCATAAAAGCTAATTAATACAAGCTTAAAAACTATAATCACAATCAACCCGTCTTATAACATTTATGACATCGTCTCTTATGTTTCGCTTCGTATTCATCTATGCAGCATGCATTTTCGAAAACTATAAAATTCTATACAGTAGAACGCGAACTTCAAAGAATATTTTCCTCATCACGTACCACAAGAAGAAGAACAATACCATCAGCATGTCATAGTAATATATGTACATATATGCGTGATAGGAGGATGCTGCTGCTACAGAAAATGTTACATTTATGTTGACAAAGAACTTTACATTTTAAAATGCAACTAATGAATACTATGAAGTGGCGACAGTAAAGAAAAAAAAAAAAAAAAAGGAACTGAAGTTTTTCTTCTAACTATAACTAAGTATACATATGTATGTAATACGTTTTTGTTTTATTGTTTCTTTCTTATGAAATATTCTTTTCATTGAGGTTGGCATTGACATTTATTGACGTTAAAAAAGATTTTTTTCTTTTAAACAAAAGCATAAATAAGTAATCTGAAAACTTTAAAACTCAATAATATACATACATATTTATTATGTTATGCTCTCTAGTGTCTAGCGGAGTTAATTAGCATGTTTGACACCACGTAAACGAAATTCGAAGTAGACAAAGGAAATGAAAAGAAAAAATACTTATTATTATGTAATTGCGTACAAGGGAAAATAAATTATTGTTTTGCTGCACAATTGAAAAATATAATTGCAAGCGATTATCTTAAATATGCGCATCCGCAAAATATAACAGAATTACTTTTATAAGATTTTAAATCTATGTATTTCTATACATATATCGATGTACATACATATGTATATACATATTGCACTTATATAATTAAACATGGTGTAGTACATTTAAAAGAGACATTAAAATTGTTAGAATTAAACGGGATCAAGTGTCAAAAACTATAAAGAAACAATTTCAATTTGTAGAAAAAGATTTGTTAAATTTCTCATAACATTTTGTTGATGAGACAAAAACAAAAACGTTGCTATTTGAATGTAGGTATAGTTATATTATACTACATGTATATTATGTATGTATGTTTGTATGTAGTATATCATATTTCATTTGCTACGCGCATTAGTTAAGAAAATGAATTCGTTTAGTTTATATAGTCAGCGTTTATTATAACAATTTTTTTTTTTTTTTTGTAATTAAAATGTGGTCTTTAAATTTTATTAAAAAAGTTTTTTTTTATGTCAAATAGTGTCGTTATGGTTGATGGAAAATGATGACAGATCTAAAACAATGTATAAAAGCGTTTTTTTTCTACAAATATGAGAACATTTAAGGAGCATAGCTGGCGAAATCAAAATGTCGCATGGGTAAATTTTGGCCAGTTATTACATATTTAGAGACTTGCTGAGCGTTTTTTCTTAAATTTAGCAATTAGGAGCAAAGGTTTCTCTTTCTATCGAATCTTACTGAATTTTTTTAGGCTTTTATTTTTACTTTTTTTTTTACTAAAATTAGAGGAGAAAAAAACTTGCAATAGAAATTACAACTAACACTTAATACATAGTCAGAACTTGACAGATAAACGAAAAAAGAAATTCTCAAGGGGCCACAAATAGTGGCGCATTTAGACAATATGAGACCCTAGGCTGTAGCTGATAATGGGGCCCCCTATTCCATAGTTCAGCAATTCATATTTATAAAATCATAAAGAAGAGTGAAAACTTGATACTTAAGTATTAAATAAAATTAAATAAGGGTTGGGAAGGAGGTACGGTAGAGGTGAATGAGGACATGCAGTTTCTTATTTTCCGTCATTTTTGGCGGCTTAACGACTAGTTCTAGTAATAATGACCAGTGTTGCCGATCGTTTTTTTAACAAAATTCTTTTTAAAATGTTTTTTGTAGCCTCAGATTTTTTTGGAAATTGGGAGCCTAATGCGCGCTTATGCCTAAACACGCTACTGGCCACAAATAATGTAATGATACGGCTACCTTGTTGAAAGAATTGAATAAAATTAAAAGAGAATGAGGGCAGGAAAATGCAAAGATCAAGAAAAAAAAAACGAATCAAAAACTGTGCTCACAATGAACCAGACAAAAAGAGCTCGTTGTTCATTAACGATTAATTGCGGTCAGAATTTCACACAAAAATATATAAAATAATCGATTTTTATCACGATTTGTAAATCATAAATATAAAATTTTAAAATGAAATTGATTTAGCTTTTCTTTGCCAATTTTCGATCTATTTCACAAGAAAACCCACCAATCTTTCCACTGGAACTAATCACAAGATGACATTGAATCACAACAATAAAACGATATACTCCAACGGCTGTCGCAACTGCTTGAACTGCACTTTTGGTTTATTTACTGCAGGGTTACCCAAAATATTTTGGTCGCGGAACCCTCAGAAGATTTTCCTAACATTGTTTAACAATTAGAAGAAAAAATTCGGTTGTTTTAACGATTGAAAAAAGTGTTTAATATTATCTGAAATTAAAAAAGGTGTAAGTGTAACAAATTTGGCAAAAAAATACGGTGTTGCTAAATCTACAATTTTTGCTATAAAAACAAAAAAATTAAAAATTAAATCCACTGTCTTTAATACACTTAGAATCTGGAAGAAAAGACAGTAAGGGGAGCAAACTTTCCAAATATGGAAATAATCAGTGGTTGCTAAGGCAAGAAAAAAGCCTATATCAGTGGTTACAAACTTCGCACTCAACAATTAACATTATACGGGTATAAATACCAGTTTTTACAATGAAATTTTCATTTTCATTTACTGCATAAAT
>JANSTT010016987.1:0-18912 GCA_026745375.1 Platyura marginata | reverse complement strand
TATATATTATACCTTGATAATAATGTATATTTGAACATGTAATCTAATAAAATGTCAACAATAGCAGATTTGAGGAGAAATTATTGGAGGAATATTTTTTCATCATATTTCACGAAGGTGAAACACACAAGCAGTGATAATGGGTAAATTGATCTTTTTGATTACTTCACAACCCAATTTAATCGATTCTATCTCAATTTATATTTTACATAATACTAATAATGATACGCATATATATGTACATTTAAAATTATCATCAATCAATCATTATGTATGTATAACTAAACATAACAGAGCCCAAAATGTATTTTCTATATGTAGTACAAATTTTGCTCAACATAACTTCCATTAATTTCATTTAATAGACATCACGCATTATTATAATCACATTAAACAGCATGGTCGCAAATAGAATTTAAGTTGCAAGAAATTTCACATAATTTTAATGCAATAAAAAAAAAACTCACCTACATACACCCCCAACACGCAATAATATGCATGTTTGCTGATGCTCACTTCTGAAAGTGAAGTCAAAAACGTTTAATAAAAAAATAAACATTTTAAAAATACAAATTTTTTGCTGAAAATTGTATGTACATTCACGGCTTCATTCCATCAAAGAGTTATATATATATATTTAAAAAAAAAAAAAAAACAAGAAAAACTATAAAAAATTAAATGGTTATTATATATTTAAAAAAAAAAAGATTATAAAAAAATATATTATACATAATGTTATGTTACCAGAAAATGCTATTAATAAATTATATATTTTCAAAAATGTTGTTAGTTATTTATTGACATTTTGTTGTTGGAAAAACACATCCTCGAAAGTTCTATGAAAAAAACGTATGTAACATATTTGCATACAAAAATGGATCTTCCAAATGGTTCTGCTCCAACTCCTAGATAAACCAGCACGAAAGAAATAATTGGCTACATCGATTATAATATATCCGGATGAGTATGTACTTATGTATTCTTTCTGTACAATAAATATAATGACTAAAAAAACACTAGAAATGATATAAAATTGATTGCAGCGCCATAACGGTAGGTCGAAGAACATTTTGGTCTATAAAGGAATACTTAATTTTTTTATTATCCGTAATTTTTGTCACATTCATTTTTTCTACTCCGATTTATATCAATATTATTAGGTACACCCTATCCTCCCCTATACCTTGTTCGATTTGCTCCAAAAACAATCTTACTATAGAACAGCAACTAAGATTGAATCACGTAAAATTAAAAATGTGTATGCCTTCCTCAAATATTTCAAATTGTTCTCATCAATAAGTAATATCACAACCTACTACAGGTAGGCCTCCTACAACGCGTTAGATACGTTCCTAGAAAAGACCGCGTTATAGAAGATAATCCGTATTATCTGAACCGCGTTGCAGCGAAAACGCATTGTAGAAGTACCGCGTTGTAGGGAGCCTACCTGTATATAATAATATAGAAGGTTTTAGTGATATCTTAGGGACTTTGGCTGTACTTAGGGACTTTTTTTTTTACAGCAATTATTCTGTAGTGTAAATCATGCTTCAAAATATTTGACATGTCACATTCAAACATTAAAATTATATGGGTGGACAAAAAAATTCGGTCGCATGAAAAAATCGTTGAAAATCGCTGACTCTAGGAGTACTCATTTAACTGTCGGATTTTGGTGAGATAAATTCAAGTTAGAATATACTTGTGTACACAACACACGAGTACGAACTGTGAAACTACACACTGTAATAAATAAATTCCGCTGGGAAAAAACTCTAGCAACAAGATGAGACAAGATTTGCCCGAACAAGGCTCTTGCCCGTCAGTATACGAACAAACTCTGTACCCGAGTTACGCTCAGGGAGTGACTCTCAAGTGGTTAATAAAATGTCAAAAATTTGGCTATCTAGCTGCAGCCGTTTAGCCAGAATATTGATCACGGACAGATAGAAATTCATATTTCGATTTCCAAAATTTCACTAGAAAGACTATATTAAATCTTCTAGAATGAATATTACCATGGATGCGGACGTAAATGCCAAAGAAGCATTTATTTTCATGTTGAAGCAATATGACATGAATGGTATTGGCATTCAATTCTATATATTAGTGTTAATTTTTTCAAATTTGGATATTTTATTTGGTTTAAATTTAAAAGATAAATCATCTGTCATCTTTTGCAGTTCGATAACATTTTTATTGTCCACGAACGTGATAAGGGGAGGTACTAACTCTGTACCCTTCCCTCATGCAATAAAAAAATCATTTTTATTTTTATACATTTTTAATTTATTTCGTGTTTTCCATTTTCCTTTTCTGTTTCATGTTTTTGTTTATCAATCACATCAAACAATTCTTATTAGCTTATTACAAATATGGTTTTGTTGTTTTGTTTCTTTTTTTATTTTTATTTTTATTAAATTTGTTTCTATACAAAAGGCTTGATTTTTCAGATACATACATTTTCCTTAACATATCACATTCAATAAACAATAAATATAAAAAATAATTGTTTTTTAGTTTTATTTTAATTTTTTTTTTTCTTTTTTTTTTTTTTGGTTGAGAGAGATACATAATCATCATCATCATCATCATTTTAAAGAATAACGCTTATAATAATAATATGAAATTATAGAAAAACAAAAATGTTAAATACATTTTTATACAAAAATTTTATACTTGTGCTGTGTTCGATTTAATTTGTATTCCTATTTATGTATTTTTTAGTTTTTTTTTTATTATTATAATTGATTTAAAGTTAAATATAGATTGATAGATAGAGTTAGTTAAAAAGAGATTTTTTTTTTACATTTTTTTCTTATTTGTATTTTAAACATTAAACTAACAGCCACGACATGGCTTTTTAAAATCATTTTGTTTTGTATATTTTAGTTATTTATTGTTATAATAATATTTTTAATTATAAAGATAGACGAGTGTGTATTGTGAAAAAAGTTTCAGTATGTGATTGTTTACTTAACAATATTTTTTTACATTGTCTCTATTTTATTTATATATTTTTGTTTAAAAGTTTAATCGAATATTTCTACATCTATCTATACGGTTATTGGTGACCCTGGTTATTATGGACCAATATTTTCTGGAGGGAAATAAAAAGAAATGTTTGACAGATAAAAGTTTTGTTAAAAATAGTTCAGGCAATATTTACTATATAAAAAACCAAAAAAATTATTCGGACTAATTTCCCGCACATGATAAAATTATTCCCATTAAATGAAAGAACAGTTCAATTAAACATTATTTGAGCTGAAAAGGCTAACATAAAATAAAGCACTTTAGAAAATGTATTTCTTTTTTAACCAAATAGGATAGGATAGGATAGGATAGGATAGGATAGGAAAATAAATATTGGTCACTGTATCTAAAACAGAGATAAAGAAAAAAAAAACGTATTCTATCGTCTATAATACATCTACACATCTCTACATATCCATAATTGCTAAATTTTGACCAACGAAGTTCAAGTTTTATCTTCTTATTCTAAAAAGTTTGTTTTTTGTATTTTCTTGTACAGATAAGAAATAATTAAAAATTATGAACATTAATTAAGTTAATAATTTAAAAAAGAATAAAAATTCATAAAAAATGAGTTTTAAAAGAGTTGAATTTACCATAAAGAAATTTAAAAAAATATTTGAGAATATTCTTGGCTAAAATGATGCGTGTGGTTCGTATCAACACCCAATTTTCAATTGAAAGCTGTCTGTGTAGGTGTTCCCAAAAACGGGCCATTTTAAACGACAGGAATACAATTTGTCACTTTCAGATTTTTGAACGGTAACTATATGTCCCAACAGTGGCACATCTAAAAAAAAGTGTAGGTATTTCTGAGTTCAGAATGCCAAGTTAAAGATAATCGAATAAGCTTTAAAATGAGGTAATTATTGCTTTGGTAGCTTAAACAATGTTAATTTAAAAATCTGATTAAGAAGACTTAAGAATAAATACGTTTTGGTACCTTTACAGGTATAGTTAACTATCTGGCCTTTTTAGTATGCTTGTAATACAGAATAACAATATCAATTTGTAAATTTCAACTCATTTTAAATAGGACCTAAACAGAGTACTTCTTCCCTGAAACTTTAAACTTACAACATTACGTCCAATTTGAATAAATTTAACGTCCAGTTGTGAATACACGCCACATCGATGTTACCGATGCAACTGCATTATTAACAAGGCCACCAGCTATACTGGCCGCTTGCTGTTGGCTCATTTGTGGTTGTGGACCAGTACTCATATCTAATACAGAATGATGTGGAATCGCTTCCCATTCATTTGGGAATGAATTTTCGTCTAAAAATTTTTTAATTAATTTCAAAATATTTAATTTGGAGAGTAAACAAATTACCATCCGATTCTGAATCATTTCCTGTATTTAGATCATGAACTAATTGCGAATCACTTGCACCAACAATTATACCGTCGGCTATTTCTACAGCACCAATTCGTCCCAAATCACTTACTGTTGTATTGAGTAATTGCTCGATATTTTGTAGCGTATGATTGGGACAGAGAAGACTTAATTTTACTCGTTGTGTATAGCACAAAAACAAAATATTGGCATTAAGACGTGCCACTTTTCTAATAAATGATTGTTCGGATAATTCTTTTTTGCAGAAATCACTAAAAAAAAGAGTATTCGGTAAAAGTTTTTTTTTTACTTGGAACTTAAAAAACATTCTTCTTACCTGTAGAGAATTTTATATGGCAATCTAACATCAAGATAAAAACTCAACAAATGAAGTAATTGGGTAGTATAAGTGAGAGCTGCACTTATACGGTATGCATGATTATTACTTGATAGAGAATCATTTGGCCCTGTGCTACTTGGCACTCCATCCTTATTGGTAGCCACCCAATCATTGTAAGCCGAATAGTCACCGTTGTTTGGTAATGACGGAGCTACGATTACATGTTGTAATTCATTGTGACTATCCTGAAGCACCCATCTACCGCGTATATAGGCCGTGTGCGTTGCTTCTGCCAATGCGCTTACAGTATCTGGTATTGTAACATCAGGAACTTCAGACTTTGAAACAGTTTGGTATATGGGAAAAATATATTTGATTAACATTTGTAAATTGTGGCGTATACGATACTTGAGCTCATGCTTAAGTTTTAAATGATTTCGAATACAGATTTCATTCGTCTCTAAACGACCTTTCACAAATTCTCTTAATGTATTCACATTTATCTCAAATTGTGGCAATCTTGCTTTCGACTGTTTATTACCCTTAGTAAGTTCATCTTTTTGCCTAGTATGTTCTGCCAAACTTTCTTTTCTCTCATTCACCAGCCTATGCAACAATGAAATATTATCTTTTTTACGTTTTATGTTTGCTTTGAGATCTTCGACATTTCTTTTTTTTTGCAAAAGTTGATTGCATCTTGACTCTAACGAACGATGCACTGATTTGAAATTGAAATATTTGAGCTGCTTGTCGGCAAACCTGGCACTGAATTTTTTATTAATTAAATAAAATTAAAAACATTAAATAATGTCATGAAATAAATATTAGAAATAATTTTTTAGAAAAAAAAAGAAGCCAAATGGCGCACTAACTTACTTTTCCGTCGAGCAATCAGTGGAATGTAAAAAATCACCTGCACGAATACAGTCACGACAATAAAAATATTTTTTTGATAATACACATAGTGGACACTTTATGGGACTGGCACTCCAATGACTTCCATCGTTATCGTTTGATGAGGATATGTGAAATTTATCGGGAGCTTTGCTACTATCATCCGAATAGCTGGCAGCCATTAGTGATGTGCAGTATTTGTGTACTATAAAACAATCATACTTTTACGAATCCAAGTTCTCAATACAAACAACGAATATTATTCGAGTTACTAATTGCGGATTACAGATTACGGATAACAAATTTTAGCAATTTTTAATTAGAAAAACATGAAATAATTACTAATTTTTTTATTTTGACAACAGTAAAGTCCACCAATAAAACATTTTTCTCCTTCTAACATACTAATTATTTCAATTTATATGTCCTTCTCTAAATCTTGTAAGTTATACAGACGTCGATGTCTAATTTAAAGCCTTTTGTTTTGTAATTTAATAAAAGTTTTAAATACAAAAATATCAACTAAAAAGTTCGGGTATTTAGTTAGTTAAGTATCCCCTGATACACGATTCCGAAAAGTATCGAAATGGAACATCACTAATGCAAAATGTATAAAAGTGTTGATTTTGACAGCGGCGAATTTCTCTATAACATTCTCTTTCTGGCCTATTATTTGGCGAGAGATGATTTATCTTTACGAAGTATAAACATTGGAGAAATAAATTCATTCGCAGGGATATCGCGTCAATTGTTCGTAACACAATTCATCGTATTAAAATTATTTTTTTTTTGTTTCATTCCAATTGGAAAAAAATAAAGTTTTTGTTGTTTTAAATAAAGATTTTTCCTTTCCCAAAAATATAATTTTTAACTTTTTTTTTTTTTTTTTCTCAACACTTGATAGAATTTTCTTTTTTTTTTAAATAGAATACGACCATTAGTAATAATTTTTAACCATTTGTCATTGGGGTCCTCAATAAAAAATATTTACGACGAATTTTGTTACGATTACGAAAAATTGGCGTAGAATTATTGCATCTGATTCTGCCGCATTTTTCCGCTTTTAAGTGTTGCCAATTTAATTATAAAAGAGTTAAATTTAGCACTCTTTCGAAAAATTCACCCTACAGCTTTTATAGTTACTAATAGCTTTAGAAAACAAGCAAATATTTAAAAATATGTATTTTTATGCTTGTTTACAATAAAATTATCCCACATTTTGTAAGAGTCCCAAGATATAAGCGCCAATATCTTCATCTTGATTTGTCCAAGAGACTAATACCGTTTTATGTTGATCATTGGATGGGCATTCTATATTTATCAGCACAGATTCAACAGTTAGTTTACATTCGTCAACCATTTTCACAGTCCATCCAACAAGTTTTTCCTGGAGAAGATCGTAAAGTTTTTCACAAGTTCGTTTTACAGTTCCATGATCTTCCATCTTAAGAGTTGAGGTGAATCTGTTAAATAATTTATGTAAAATATTGCATTGGATAATTATTCAACAATTACCTAAGTATATGTCTATTAATTCCAATTTCTTTACAAGCTTCATCAAGATCCATTAACGAAATGCGATTATCCTTCATCATCAGGACACCATGGATAAGTCTCTTTCTTTTAGGATCTGGTGGTTCAGCATTGTAAATTTTTGCTTCAGCCTTCAAAAGGGTTAACGAAGCGTCTACAGGTATCTTAACTGGTGTATTAATAAGACATGTTTCACCATTGGCGGGCATATAACACTCAACGCTAAACTCTTCTTTTATTTTGTCCTTTAAAAATTCCATTTTTGCAGCCTCTCCATGGACAAGCATAACATTCTTTGGTTCACAGTACTGAATCAATTGCATTATTCCTTTTGCGTCTGCATGAGCACTGAAGCTCATATATTCCACAGACATTTTTACCTCAACAACTTGTCGATTTTCAAATTCTACTTTTTTGGCACCGCCCAGAATTTTGTGACCTACTGTACCTTGAACACAGTATCCAGGCATAATAACCATGTTGTTCTCGTATGGAGCCCATTTCTTGAATATTTGTAATGAGAGACCAGCGTGTAGCATACCAGGCGTAGCAAAAACTACCATTGCACCAGGATTATCAATGTAACCTTTGTCAAAAGGCTTTATATGTTTGAAATCAAACATATTACGATGGACAAAAGTTTTTCGAATCTTTTGATTAGTCCATGTTATGAACATCTTATAGTAGTTGTTAGCTTTCTCTGTCAGACCAACTGCAAAGTATATGGGATACTTAAGATTCATTCGTTCCCAATATGTCTCTAGTAGAATGCACAGTTCTTGTGCACGACCTAACGCAAATACTGGAATTAAAACTTTTCCTCCTTTTGCAACGCACTCGTGAACTTTCTTCAGAAAATCTCGTTCACGACATCTCTTCGAATCCCTAATGGTTGTAGCATATGTACTTTCAGATATTAGTAAATCCGGTTTGCATTTATCAATCCATGCTGCGCCCAAATGTCGGTCGGGAGTCATATTATAATCGCCAGTATAGACAACAGATTGCGATCCAACTTTTATCCAAAACATTGCAGCACCTAATACGTGTCCAGCATAATATGCCTTGATTTCCAATTCATTATCGACCATAACACTTTGATGGAGCGTTACGGCTACAACTTTTTTCATACAATCCTTGATCATTTGTGTGGTAAAAAAATTTGATTCTCCTTTTCTTTCTACGGCTACCTTTCGCATATCTTCCAGTAGTATGGGAGCGATTGCTTTTGTCGGATGGGTCATATAAATGGGACCGGTGTAACCAATCATTTCAGACATATACGGTAATGCTCCACAGTGGTCGAGATGAAAATGAGATATTATCACGCAATCAATGTGCGAGGTAATTGGTCCTTCTGGGACAATGTAGGAAAAATCTGGAAATCTTCTTTCGTCATTGTATCCCATGTGCATACCACAATCGAGCATAATGTTCTTTCCTCCCATTGACAATAGAAGGCAACTACGACCTACATCCTGTCCAGCGCCCAATGGAGTCACTTTAATGTCGGGCATTTTGAGCTTCTTTATTTAAATAATATTTTAATTTGATTAGTCGATAAAAAAGTAGTCAGGCTATCTTTAAATACTTTACCAACTATAATTTTCAATAGTCCTGCAGGATACTCGAAGTGTTATCCTTTATAGAAAAATCTTTTTGAAATTGCCGTCTAGAAAATGCTGGATTGGTTGGATGCTCCTATGTGATGAAAAAGCTTTCTAAAAATACAAAAATGTTTCTTTAGATTATCTTGACGGGATTTTAATTGGTGTTAGGAGGAATTGTTTTTTGGTGATATTTTTTGCTCCCCATTTAATAAAAATTTTTGATTTATATCAATTTTTAATACAAGTGCCAAAACTGAATTAAAATTTACCCCTCGGTATATCAGAGTTGCATTAAAATTTGACAAAAACGGCGAATAATAATAATTGTGGTTTAGGGTGGGTGGTATGCCCCAATGTAAAACAAACCAGTATATTTTCGTATTTGTACATTTTTAGTAAAATTATTATTTTTATTACGTTTGATAACCAATTCCGGTAAAATTTTGTAAAACAAAACTACCAACAAATCTTTTTTTAATTTAATTTTGACAGTAATGATAATAAACTGTTTAGCTCCCTCTAATCAAGATTAATTTCAATTCATGCATCCTTATCTAATTTATGAAACATGAAATTTATAAATCGCCGTCTAATTTTTACCAAATTTATCATATTGAATATTAGTTATTTGTATGAACACCAGCATATATATAGTAAATCATTATCATATTTCTATTTTTAAATCTTAATAAAAATTATGAAATTATTTACCTAAAGCATTATTATAATTTTTACATTTTCTTTGAAAAATTCCTTCTATTAATTCCACAATATTGCATTAAAGTTTAACATAAAAAAAACGGATGAAACGAAGGGTTATAATATTTCAAATTTAGTGATGCAAAAACGAACATATCCTACCTACAGCAATTTAAATTAACAAATATGTCCATTGTGTCATTAAAGTTTGTTTTTGAAGTGATTTTTTTCGATAATTATTAATAAACTCTATCCAAGCAATATCGTCATCAAATGTACAATAAATATAATCTTTTACACAATTTTTGGACATAAAATAGTGTTAAGTATTGTGCATGTTCTGTAATTAATCATTTGAAATTGTGCTTTGGCGCAATCTTTCAACATTTTGATTGGTCGAAAATGATGTCATAATTTTTCTATTTTTATTGGGTACGCATGCGTAGTGACATTTTTCAATTTACTCGCTCATCTGTCCGCCATTCATAATTTTCAATGATAAATAGAATTTCGTTTCGTGCTTTGTGGTTTTAAATGTTCAATTTGTTATGTATTAACCATCTGAAAACATAATTAAATTGTTAATTAAAACGTTGTTTTATTTCGTGGATTAATGCGTGTGTGAAATATAGTCTTTTTTTATAATGAATTTGTGAATGTAAACATACAGAAAATATTGACAGGTGCGAAGTAGATTTTTTTTTATTTTTCGTTCATTTTAAGTTAAAATGAGCGTTTACCACATAATTTTTAATGAAATTAATCTAGCCTTTAAATACACCGTTAATTCTATAGTAATAGTACAATAATTGAAAAAGAAATGTTGACGGAAATAGAAGCGTTCTTCGTAAGTGATTGCCTTCAAATATCCGAAGTTGATCAGTCGCCCAAACATTTTATGGCTTGAGCTTGAATCACACTCGCACTAATATGGTCAATAAGAAATGTGTTTTTCTAGTATTTCTTATTATACATTGTTATATAAAATACACAAATTGTGTGTTGCTTATTTTCGCAGGAAGTATTTTTATCTTTTACCGAAAATTTTACTCCATCGATATGCATCTTGTTTTATGATGCTCATCATTTTCTAAAGGATTGGTTTTAATATTCATAGAATAGTTGTGCATGGCCAATTAATAAATACCTAGTATACCTACAAGTACCAGCTTATAGTTCCGATTTCAATTGGTGACGCTTTAATTCGCAAGCGTGTATCCTTGCGCACAGTTGAGGCTGCGTAGTTTTTCGCTTCTCTGATCTCATCCATACTCAAATGTATACGTACGTAACAGTACGGTAACTGAATTGGTTTATTTTGTTTTAATATGTTGTTTGAATTGTTTCATTTTTTGGTGTAAATAAATTTTCTAATTTCCGAAAAATTTCTATTAAATGAAAAAACAATTTTTTTTCCTGAAGTGCAGAGTAAAAATAAATTTTTTGTTGGTTCTTAATTTGTAGAATTGTTTTTGTGGGAATTTATTGTGGAAATCGGAACATTCGGCAACGGTGGGTTCGACAGGTAAAGTCGTATATATAATATATTAAGTAAGTCGCTACCCTAATAATGCGATCTATTGTATATTTACATATCACTCAAGACATCTGCAGAGATCGTCTAAATTTTGTATATAAGTTATTTCGTAGTTCTATGACTATCCCAAGTTGATAGAGGGCGAAATCTTGCTTTATGTTCTGTGGTATCATTATCATAAAAATTCTTTCAATTTGAACGATTTATATCAAATTTAATTTTTAATTCTTTCAAATTTCTTTTTTTATATTTATCTATACAAAAATTGACTTCCTTCTATCTTTCTACGCTTAATAAAATAAACGTTTGCATAAAAATATAGTTTTCATTGTTATTGTTGCACAAAAATATGTACATATGTCTGTCAGCACTGTAAATTTTTTACGAAAATTGTACGGCTTTAATCTACAGAACAATTATAGAATCGAGTTAAGGACGATGTTTCTTTTTGTAAAGGCAACAATTTCAATAACACTTGTATTAAATCATCAAGTTTTGAAAAAGCAGCAAATTATTAAATTCTATTATGCAATATTTATTAACAGGCCCATCTTACTAATCTTACTACTATATAAAACTAAGATAAATTATGTTTTATTCATATCAACCTTAACATAAAATTTATTTAATCTAATATAAGTATTAAGATAAGTTTCTAAGATGTACTCATAATGCTGTTTGTTATTGTAAATAAGTAAATAAAATAAAATCAAATATTTTCTAGGAATGAATAAGGGATTTCACTTAAAATTACTGTCCCATATGATATTAATATGGGACACTTGTGATTTTTCACTTTAATTTTGGTTCAAATTCAAAATAAAAAGGTTATTAATTAACCGTAATATATTAAAGGAATCACCGATTTACGTAGGCGTACAAAGGTTTTAAAGGAATAATCATTATGATTTATTTGGCATTTAAATTATCAAAGTTGGCTCAGAAACAACGAACATGAAAAAAAAGTTCAACACCCACCATTGAAACAACGTCTAAAACAGTGCGGGCATCAGCACGGTGTTAGTTAACTTGGATTGACATAACAGCTCTGGCGGATAAAGCTTTTGCCCACTACATACTCTAAATTACCTCAACATAAAACAATCGACCTTAAACCGCCGATGGAATCCATCTGACTAGTATGACTAGCAACTGTTGATTTTTGATCTTAAAACTGTATTCTGACTATCTATTTCAGTAAGGGGTAACAAAGCATGAACATGACTGTGTCACACTCCCAATAACGGAATGAATCTAAATGACTAAGAATCTAATTGTAAATCATATCTACTACTTAGAATCATGCTGATGTGCAAATTAAAATTTTCTATTTGTCAAAAATGTTTTTGTTTAAATTTATTTCATCCAATTTGATCGTACTTTTCTTATTTTATTTTTCAGATTACAGCAATTGATTGGTCAAGCTATTAAAACAGATAGAGAGAGAGAGTGTGTGTGTGTATTGGTGCCGAAAACTAATGCATAAAAAATGGGTTCGTTTTTAGATAAACCAAATACAGATAAATGCAATGAACAGGGTGAAGGTAATGGCTTGCAATATGGTGTTGGCTCAATGCAGGGATGGCGATGTGAAATGGAAGATGCTCATTATGCAAAAACGGGTTTAGGTAATGATTTTAATGAGTGGAGTTATTTTGCTGTTTTTGATGGGCATGCGGGTGTCAAAGTATCGGAACACTGTGCCAAACATTTACTGGATTGTATCTTGGAAACGGATGATTTTCAACAGAAAACATTCGTAAAAGGTATACGAACTGGTTTTCTAAATTTGGACGAAAATATGCGAAACATACCAGATTTATCGTGCGGTTCAGATCGTTCCGGTACAACGGCTGTATGTGCATTTATTTCACCCGATAATATTTATATTGCCAATTGTGGTGATTCACGAGCAATACTTTGTCGAAATGGTATGCCAATATTTTCTACGCAAGATCACAAACCAATTTTACCGGGTGAAAAAGAACGAATTCTCAATGCCGGCGGTTCGGTAATGATACAACGGGTTAATGGAAGTTTGGCTGTATCACGAGCACTTGGAGATTATGAGTACAAAAATGTTCAAGATAAAGGACAATGCGAACAACTTGTCTCACCGGAACCGGAAATTTTTTGTTTGGACCGTGATCCAGCCGATGAATTTTTAATTTTAGCATGTGACGGAATATGGGATGTAATGTCGAATGAGGATGTCTGCAGTTATGTTCAATCGAGACTTAGGGTTACATCTGATTTGCAAAAGATAACCAATTCCGTTATTGACACATGTTTCTATAAGGTAAGTATGTAGTGAAGTTGGTATAATTTTGAAAAATCAAAATGTTCTCATTCTATCTCAAGTATAAAACTTATTTTTGTTTTTTGTTTATTTAAATATTTACAGGGAAGCCGTGACAATATGAGTATCATTATTATAGTATTTCCTGGAGGACCAAAACCAACACCTGAAGCTATACAAGCAGATAGTGAGCTTAACCAGAAGATATACGAACTGATTAAAGGTTGCTATTGTTTTAAGTGTTTTGGTTGCTGTGTTAAGTTTTAAACAGTATTGTTATTATGATACTTATTTTTGTTTTTTTTTTATTAGTATCTACCTACTCAAATAACCAACACCAAAGAATAATTTTCTAGTCGATTAGTGATAGTTATTTATTGAGAGTTTTACAGTATTTTGTAGGATTTAGTAGACAAGATAGTTTTCCAAAATATTAGCTAAGATACAAACCAAAAAAAGAAAAAAGAAGAAAGTAGTTATATGTAGTTATATTTTCTTAAAAGCAAATTAACACTTGACAAATTTTATAAGTAGATTAATTAACAAAAATAAAACCATAATATTAGAATATGATAGTTGACATTCAATGCATTCATTCTGCTTCTTTAGACCGTTTTTCCTTAGACTGTAGAAACATTTTAGTGTCATTTAAAATTTCTAGAACATTATACGAACGAATTTGAATTTTCAAAAATTAATTAACATTAAAAAAAAAATATTCATTTTTAATTGATAGCATGAAGAAAATTTTTAGTCAAAATTAATTAATAGGGATTTGAAAGAAAGAAAAAAAAACGTTGAAGGTCTTATGAAGTTTTAAAATGTCGCGAATGGCAGATTAATTTTTTTTATTACTACTTTTTGGAGATTTTTTTAAAATCTAGGCTTCAATCAAGAGAAAAATAATATTCCAATATTTACAAAAAATGAATCCATACCTAATGTAAAAACAAGCCGTTATATTTCTGGAATTTCCATACGAAACTTAATTCACAGAAAAATAGTTTTTCTTTAGAATACAAAAAAAACTATGTTTATTTTTGTAGCATCTACGTTGGACACCCTGTGTTCATTTTTTTTAATTTAATTTTTAAAAAATCTCCAAAAATGTACAAGCAAATAATTTAGAGTCGCAATTAATTTTCTAGGATGCTCGCACGAACGAAGGTATTGTCCGAAGTCAAAATGTGTTAGGATTTAATGTTGTATTTTTAATATTCTGTGATTTAAAATCTTAAATATTAGTAATGCATCCTTCAGAACAATCTCAAATATTGAATAGCAATACAAAACGCCAATTATTAAATACTAAAAATTAATTTTTATTTTTTGTCTTAATAGAATACATTTTGAGTTCGTTTAAATGTTAATATGTTAGTTAGTTGACCAATTTTTCTATTTGTAGATTATAAAAAAAAAAAAAAAAACTAAAAAATTGTTATATAATGGATCTTTGAATATTAATCTCTAAAATAAGCAAAACTATTTTTCTTGAAAACAAATAGAGATAAATATTAAAAAGAAAATAAATATATTTATATAGCCGCAAAAAATTTAATAAAAAAGAACTTATGTCTTTACTAAAAACTATTATTAGACTAGTTACAACCAAAATTTGTTTATTTATTAATGTTGTACAGATGTTGTTCACTCAAAAGTTACTATTCGAGTGTTCCATATAAAAAAAAAATTTATTAAATCTTCATTTTTGTGAATTTGCGCGGTTTGTAGTTCTAATGTTAATGTTAAAATAGAAACATTTAGTAAAAGTGATCTAAAATAATTTATCTGACAATCATTTTTCTCTTTTTTCTTTTTGTTTGGAATTTCATTTTTTTTCTCTAAAAATGTGTCCAAAAATAACTGTTTCATGAATTATTTATCTATTAAAATTTTTTTTTTTTTATTTTCTTATCCGAAATCTATGATAAGGTCTTTTGTCAGTTTGTTTAAGGGCGATCGTCTAGTGCACGCCTTTTTCTTCGAATTGCGTTCGTCAGTAATACGCCTATGTTGGTATCCGTCCATCGAATGCGTTTTCGTCCGAATTACAAAAGAACACAAAACACAATTCGTCTGAATTAATTATTGAACAATTGTGTCAAAATTCTCATAAATTCAGACGAAAAATCTCATCAAAATGGGATGAAAACGCACAAATTGTGTCGTAGTGGACGGATGTTTAATCCATTTCATTATATCCGTATTGTTTGCATTTAAACGTCACATTTCTGGCAAACGCAATTCGGAAGAAAACACGTGCAGTGAACGGTCGGTTTAATTAAAACATTTGAATTGAATCGTAATGAATTTCTAATTTTTTGTTATGTGTGTAGATATCAGATGGAGTTCCAATATAACCGAGAACTGAAACTAAGATTTGTTAATTTAACGATTAGACATATTGGAAAATTCTGATTGGAAATTTAATTTAAAAGTTTTATTTATAGTATTTATGAATGTCCTTGAATAACTTTTCATTCTTGTTTGTGTAATTTTTCGCGTCTTCAATTTCATATGATTTATTTTTGGTCGTTACTTTTTAGCTATAACTTTATTCTGCATTTAATCTCTTGTAGTTCGACAGATAGAACTTTTTACATAAATAATTTAATTAAATTGAAATATTTAATATTTAATTAAAATGAAAAAAAAAAATCTGAATAGGTACAATTAACAATTATGTCTTTATAACAGGCATCGCATTGTACTTAAACTCTATATTTATCCTTCCAAATAATCTTTTTTCTATAGTCCTTAAATTTCATTTAATTAATAATAGGTTATTTATAGCCATTTAATTAATCAGGCATAATTCTAAATGTTATTCCTGCACAAATTATGTTTAATGAAATACTTTTATGGATACTACCAATCCAAAAAGAAGAACTTAAAAGTAAAGCTGCTTGGTCGGTTATTTCCACTTCCATTTGTCTTTGTACGTAGCGAAGACGGATTATTTTTGCGTGCCTTACTACAGCCATGTCGTTGTACAGCGTATACATCTCGTGGTTGTATTGTATTCAAACATTATTTTTACGTACGGCTATTTCATAAATTTTCCAAAACACCTTGCGTTCAAAACTATCCAACGCGTTTTGGTAATGTCCATGCTTCCGAGCTCTATTTTGGACTTTTTCATACAAAACATGTCTTTGATCTATTTATTTGAACACCTCTCTATGTAAAGTAAAAATTGCATGATAATATTTTCCCTTGGTCAATATTTCGAAAAGGAGTAGGTAGGAAAATAGCGAAAGAAACACAACTTAACTCAGGACTATTGTTTTATATCTAAAATGTTTTATTATTAATTTAATTAATAATTAATTATCTATTGGAACAGTTATGCATATGCACTTCTTCTGTAAATATACAAATTTACCCTTTTTTTGCACACCACCCTCTCTAAATTAAAATAGTTTTTATTTAGCAAAAATAATTAACTAAACCTTACCAAATTCTTAATATGTATGCAATTTTCTTAAGAACCGTTAATTTACATAAAAATTCATAACAAAATATTAACAAAATTATTTATTTTTAAAAATTATAATAAAAAACGAAACAAACAAACAAAATCATCAAATCAAACATACCTTAAGCTCAGCAAATTGTTTCACAGTATTAAAATAAAAATTAATTAAAAAAAAAAACCGAAAATCAAAACAATAATAATCCAACTGAATTTTGTATTCGATGTAATTGTACCTGGGATTGTTAAATAAAACCAAACTTTAATTAAATGAGTTTTATTTAGGTTGGGTTAGTAGATTAAATATAAAAAATTTAAAAAAAAAAAAGAAAAAATAATTTATTTGTATAGTTTGATTGATAATAATGACAACCTTTTTTGAATCTGCTGAGCATAAGGTACGTTTACACGAGATGTACATTTCATCTGCAAAATTTAATATAAATATTTTTTCTAGCATATTCTCAATCAATAGGATTGGACGTTGACATCGGATTGGTAATCCAAACGTTAACTAACAGTGATATTGATGGACTTCCACCGGGAGGAGGATGGCAATCAAAGTGAGTTATTCATTTTTGAAATAATTCTTAAGGAATTTATTGTCGAATGACTATTTTTTCGTATAATTTTTTTTTTATCAAAATTCCTAACAAATGGAAATAAAAATAATAAGTCTTTACGCCTTAGACCTTATCATAATAGATAGAATAAAGAACTATACGAAAAAAAATGGTTGGCTGCCTGTATACCTGTAATGAATCCCTAACATTTTCAAAATTTATTCTATCCATCCATAAAATATGACTCCATAAAATGAAACGAATTTTCAAAAGAAAAACAAAATGCTAGTTTAAATAGAAATAATTTGTCAATCTACTACGTCTTTTCGTTTAATGCTGAATTTTGAAAATCTCACTCACAAATGCACTTACCTTCTACACCCCTGCAGTATAAGATCGAACTACATAATCTATAATCTATAATCTAGTTTCTAGTACAATTTATTATTCAATGAATTAAAAAATTAAAAATAATATCGCCAGTAAGAAGTAAGAAAAATTGTGAATTTACGTAACTCGGGGTCTACCTGTATAATAAAATGTACTACTAAATGGGATAATGATAAATAAAAGTCAAAGAAATACTCTTTAATTAGAGTTAGTAATATCATCTATGTGAAAGCTAACTAGAATGCCCATAAGTATACCCATTCAATGGTGAATATTGTTATGACTTGTGATAGTTGCAAAAAATATATTTTCTCCGACAAATGAAAACTATCACAAGTCATAACAATATAATAATATTAATAGTTTTTGTTGGAATGGGTAGTAATCCACAGCTATCTAAATCGAATACAGCCAATTCCAGTTACTTTAAAATATATCTAACCCGTTATCTACAGGAGTGCTTCTTTCTCCTTCTATAGTTAGTCATTGTCTAGGTTTGGTCGACTTCCTTTTTTTTTGTCTATAAAAGATACTTACCAGCCCGCAATTATAAAAAAAAAGCTTTTTAATCATCCAATTTTGATTAGAAGTTTGTATAAAAATTATACATTCTTAAAAACCTTTAAGATGGTATCCTTCGATAGTAAAGATTTATGTAAATCATAGAATTTAGACATTTTAAGTTCTTTCTTTAACCTTTTGGGAGGTTATTCTTTGTAAAATGTTAAATTTATACTAATGTCTATGCTATTATTTGGTTATGTACCTACTTACACCTGTAAAAAAATTCTAAAATATTTAATAAAACTCTTAGAACTCTTATGCAATGAACAGTTTATGTAACGTATTGCTTACATAATGAAAATATAATATTTCTTGTTTATGATGAACTGTATATATGAGATACTTAACGTAATTACGGTTTATTATGAAGTATTTTTTTTTCTTTTTTTGGCATTATTTTATTTGAATTTAAATTTAATTATGTAATTCAATTTTCTTTTTTTCCAGGTATCCAGATATAATAAGCGCATTTAACAACATCTATCCAGGCACTTCTGAAGAACACCATCTACAAGAAATATTTCATTTAGAGCATATAGAGTAAATAGTATGATAATATGAACATCAACCAACTCACAAATTGTGAATAAAAAAAAACTA
Source organism: Platyura marginata (assembly GCA_026745375.1). Taxonomy (NCBI): domain Eukaryota; kingdom Metazoa; phylum Arthropoda; class Insecta; order Diptera; family Keroplatidae; genus Platyura; species Platyura marginata. The sequence continues at coordinate 33 of JANSTT010016987.1, read as the reverse complement.
AAAAAAAAAAAAAAAAAAAAACAAAAAAAAAAA
>JANSTT010016986.1:0-18921 GCA_026745375.1 Platyura marginata | reverse complement strand
ATTTTTATACCCGTATGATGTTAATCAAGGGTATTATTTATTTAAATTTTTGAGCCCCACAATAATAAAATACCACCGGCCGCCACTGCTATTATTACTTATATAAATTATTTAACCATAATGCAGTTTTTGCCAAAACAAAAAATTCCGCAGGCTTAACTTAATTATAAAGATTATCAATTGTCCATATATATGTACTTTCTTAAATTGAGACAATTTCAATTTTCAAGATTCATTCATTTTAATTGAATTCACATTTCATAGGTGCATACATGGTGTATATACATACATACATATACAATCCAAAGTACAATAAGTCATGTAGATATTTACATACCTACTATACTTATGTACATGAATACAATTTAAATACATATTCATGAAATATTTTTATTATTCAAAACGTGTCGCTAATAATTCAATTTATTGCAAATCCAAATTGTATCGAATTGCAAACAAAATAAAAATAAAAATAAGTTTAGGCAAAATTATGGTAACAAAAGTAACTATAATAGTAATTTTAAGCGGATTATTAAAAATATAAAAAAAAAACGAAAATCCGGTCAAAGCAAAATAAATAAATAATTTGTAGGTAATTGATATTATAATATTTGATATTATAGTATGATGTATAGTAATTTAAAATTTGATTGCATGTTTAATTAATCACAAAGTTGCGATTATTTTGGTATCTACTGTATGTACATAACGATTTGTAGGTATGTATAATGAAAGTATATTTTGTATAGAAATGTACTTAAAATCATATTCAATAATATTGTACATATGTATAAATATACCTACATATATGCACGTGCTTACATATCATATGTACATATTTTATAATAATATTAAAAAAAAAATTGTTTTGATATAAATCTTCAATTTAACCTTGAGAGGTCTTTGGGTATAATTAACGGTGGAGCCATTTGTAATTACAAATTTTAATACAAAAACAATGTATCGTGTTTCTAGATGTACAAAAAAAATGTAGTTATTAATACCTGAGATTGTTTTTTGATCAATATATAAGACAAACAAAAACAATTTGTTATCCTAATTAAAAAAAAAAATAACTCCACCTTCCTTTAATACTAGAAAAAAACGCAAAGCAAATTATTCTTAGATGCAAAAAAATTGAGTTATAAAAAAACCTTAATGACTTTGTAGTCATCTAGAATCTAGATTCTAGATACTAAAAGTGGTGCAAAATATTTTTTCGTAGATAATTACAAAAAATATTAAAAAAAAAAAAAAATCTAAAATGACAATTCTTTAAAAATTATTTTAAGAAAGATTTTGTAAAATACGTAAATTTGGCTTAAAAATAAATATACACAGTAGAATCTCGAAAACTCGAAACATCGAAAAGTCGAACACAATTTTACTTGTAAACTCGAACCTGGCACTCTCGAAAACTCGAATAGTTTAATTTATTTGTTAACTTAAAATGCGATTTGTGTGTGTAGTCTATTTATATAGATATTTCTATCAATTTTTGCATTTCTTTGGTTTTACAAGGACCAAGATTATAATTGTTGTTTTAATTTGCTTTGTTTTAATGTAGTAATAAATGGGTGTTGATTTATATATATTTTTGCTTAAAGTAATACATCCTCTATAGATACTCTCAAAATATAACTCAAACAGGGGTGCAAACTCGCAAACTCGAACAGAGTAATTCCACCACTGTTCGAGTTTTCGATAGTACATATATAAGATGTATTAATTTAAGCAAAATTATGGATAAGTCAACACATATGTTACTACAAATAAATTATAATAAAGTTGTATTCGACTTTTCGAGATTTCGAGTTTTAGAGCGTTCGACTTTTCGAGATTCTACTGTATTCTGTTCGAGTTTTCGAGATTCTACTATAATATGATCATTTTTATCAAATAACATTTTTACAAAGATTGTATTTTGTTTGTAATAAAAATTAATTTTGTTGCTATTCAGTTATTCCAACGTAATATTTTTTAAATTTGATTTCGATATTTAAATTATAACAAAAAATACCAAAATAAAGAAAAAAATTAAACAGCAAGATAATTTTAAAGAATATCTATTTTCAATGATATTGACCTTGATGACGTAGAAGCAATTATTTAAAGAAAAAATTTTGAAAAAAAAATCAGAATTAAATGTCAAATTTTATAGTCAGAATTTTTATTTAGTCAAGAAAGAGATACAAATTTATTCTCGTTTAGTGCGCCATCTTAGATACCGACTCCAAAATACAAAATTGTTTTCAACAAAATTGATTTATTACACAAGCCACCACGGACCTACATATCTTCTTTATACATATTACTTACATATAATCAACCAGTAAAGAAGGAAAAATTGGTTACGCCTATTATAATATACCCGTATGCGTACTTGTTTATTATTTCCAACTTTGTATGTGTCTATTTTGTATGTACAATAAATATAATTGGGTAAATTGATTACAAATGATTAAAAACCTTAGAAATGACATAAAATTGATTGCAACGCCATAACGGTATTTCGTGAAACTTTTTATTTTTTTATTTTCTATCATTTTTTTATACCTGTTCATTTTTTCTTCAATCTAAATACTTTTCGAGTAAATGACTAAAAACCCTTGAAATTCAATAAAATTAATTGCAGCGCCATAACGCTAGGTCGTACGACTTTTTGGTCTATGAATGAAATCTTCATTTTTGTATTCTCTATAATTTTATATATATATATATTTATATTCTCTATAATTTTTTCTACATTTTGACTTACTTTTGAGTAAATGAATGGTTTATACCAAAATTAGGTGAACACTGTACCACAGCCTCCCCTATTTTTTGTTCGATTTGCTCCAAAAACAATAGAGATCTTACTCTAGGATTAAATAATGAACTGTCAGCTTTCTAGTTTTAGTCGTTTGGCCGGAATCTTGATCACAGACAGAGAGACGGACGGACGGACGGACATGCTTATTTCGACTTAGAATTTCACGAGAAATTTGTTGAAATTTTTTTTCTACGATGAGTATTAAGGGGTGTTACAAACTCCGTACCAAAGTTATAATACCCTTGAATAACATCATACGGGTATAAAAAGTCAGAATTGGAATCGGCTGAAGAGAACATTAATTTCGTTAAGAAACAGATGATCTCTAGAGTTTGGTAATTACGAAGAGTAATAGGACCAAAAGTCGTTTAAATTAAATCAATTACACGATTATCTATATCACATGTCTTTTGCGAATCAGATTGTATACATACATTAAAATGGTACCCAGAACCACTTCCTTTATATCTACATATTTATTTTTTTTTTAAAAAAAGTCTTTGTGTCTACTCACCTTGATGTGTCTGTCGATTAACCAGTTCAATTCAATGTCATCATCGTCTTCGCCAAATGGATTAATAAGAACTTCGGCCACTTTCAGCCAGCCAACATAAAAACAGAACTGAGGGAAAAAAGAACAAAAAAAGTAGTTACAAACACAGAGAGGTACCTTTACAAAGAGTTTAAAAAATTACGTAAAAGAGACATTATTATTAGGTACTTACACACACATATGTACAATAAATCAAATGCATTTCCTGTATAAACACAGAGAGGTAATATGATTCATTGAAGTTGATAGTTGGCACTATCAACACTTTTTTAATTAACAGATTTACCTTGGTTTTAGATGATATAGTTAGTTGGGAATAGATTGAGTAATTTATATGCTATGAATCGAGGTGTAATGTCGCAGATTGCATTTTAACTATTTAAATTTATAGATATTTTAACAACTTGCAATAACAATACGAAAGTATGATTTTGTTACTTTGTAATGCCAAATAATGTATGCAAATAAGATAATTAAAATAACGTGAGATCAAATTTATTTTTTATTGTAAACCCCGTCTATTTTAATATGTCTATGGAAAATGTTTGTTCAAAATTATAAAATAAGCATTAGACTGTTTAACTGACAATAACTGGCAAATATTTGACATTTGTTGTGTGCCAAATACGAGAAAGAACCTAATGGTCAAATATATTTGACTGAAACTTTGACAAATAAATATTTGACAATAATTTGCCAAAAAATGTATTTGACACTTCGTCAAAAAGTATCCTATTATACATTCAATCTTTGTCCAATAAACTCTTGGAATTTCTATATAGTGTCAAATACGTCAAATATATTTACAGTAGACTCTCGAAAGCGTGAACTCAAAAAAACAGGGGGTGTTCACGGTTTCGAATTGTTCAGGTTTTCAAGAGACGATCAAAGTCATAAAAATGCAATAATTATCAATGGTTAACTTAATTTTGTTGACAAAAGTTACAAATAAAATAATAAATTTAATATAAATTCAAAAGTAGAGTGCCCTTCAGCACTTTTAATTCTCACTGAAATAATCAGTCATTTTTGTTTGAACTTTAGTTTTATTAAAATTGCTTTATCTCGAAGTTTTTTTATTGTTAGTATATCAATCCAGTCTTCATTTTCATCTTGAGTATACTGTAAAATTGCATTAAAAGCCCCGATGGCTGCTTCATTTGTAATTTTGTTGGTATCATCTACCGTCGTTCCACTTTACACTTTTCGGTCAATCAAAGGTATTTAATTTTTTTTTTATCCATAATTTTTTTTCGCACACGCGCACACAAAGATTGTCGAAATACTGATTTCATTTAAACAAAATCAAACGCGACGATTTACAAAAGTCCCGTTAGAATATTCTAAAAATAGACATCTTATAGTTAAAATTCCGTTAGAATATAAGAAAAATAAACATAGTTACAAATCTAATACAATTCTTGTGTCTGATAAAACAGAAAAAAAAATGTTCAGGTTTTCGAGAGGAAGCTGTTCACGCTTTCGAGAGTTTCATACAAAAAAACGTGTTCAGATTTTCGAGAGTTCACGCTTATGAGTGTTCACGCTTTTGAGAGTCTACTGTATTTCAAGAAGTACCTACTTGATACTTGAAATATAGTGAAAACGTGCTTCAAAAAACAAAATAAAAACCCACATTATTAAAATCGATATTAATATCAAAATTTATAATAATTAATAATTAGGTTTGAAAAATTTGATAAGATAAAATATTTAGCCTTAGCTATCAGATGATGTGCACTTTTTGGGTACCCATATAAAAGTATTAGATACTCAGTAATCACTATATACTCAAACTTGATTGCAATCATATTTGCTGCATGCTATGAAAATCTTTATTTACAGGAATATTATATAACATAGGTACTGCACAAACACAATCCAATGTTCTTCTGGAGGCACAATTTTAATATACATAGGTTCCATAGAAAAAAGTATCTATAGAAAATGGAAATAGTGAGTACCTTATTTTGTTTTTTAATTGAAAAAGTAGTCATTACAAAAGTATCAAATAAAAAGTATCGGATATTTGACTGAAAAGTATCAGATACCCACGAATACCAAAAGTATCAAATTTGCACATCACTAATAGCAATTAATACATAATTTGTATTCTCATCATTAACAACTTTAAAGTTATTTTTTGCAAATTCTTTTAATGTCGACATACGCGTTTATTTCTTTCCGAAAAGCAAAGACAAACGCAAAGCCATAAAAAGAAATCGAACTAAAATTGCTGGAAATTCACATAACAGCCTTATTCTAATTTCCTTTTTTCATCCAATCGTCTACTCGAGATTTCTTTGTTTTTCGTTTCCATTTTTTTTAGCAACAAAGACGAATGCCCCTACTAAAACGACAGCAATTGCAATCCATTTAATTTAAACGGTCAAATAATTATTTAACTCAAAACGGCAAGCAATCTAACAGCCTGTCAAATATATTTGTCGTTTGTTTGCCAAATATGTGTTTGACCGTATTTGATCAAATAAAATTTCGTCAAATATTTGATAAAAAACGGTACAGTTTTATCAAAAACACGTTTGTCAAACAACATTATTTTACAAAATTTCGGGTGACAAATATTTGGTCAAACAGTCTAACGCTACCTTTACGAATTTAATTGAATTAACAACAAAATTTTGGTGAAATTGAAAGAAAAAAGACTTTTACGATGGTATCTGACCTTAGTGGTTTAGGTTTTATTTAAATTTAAACAGCGCTATAAGGGGTGGAAGAAGGGGTAAGACGTAAGAGTTTTTTTTGTCTATTTTCACTCCTAAAACTAATATTTTATCGACATACATACATATGTACATAGGTACAACCCCACATACAATTTAATGTCCATTTCATAGGCCTTCAATTAGTGTAAAAATATTTATTTTTTCAAAAAACCAATTGGGGCGTGGTAGAGATTAGGAATTAGGTACAGACGTCCCTTGTATAATCCGAAGGTTAGGTTTCACAACAATGTCGCGTTATACAAATCCGCGTTATACAAGACTAGCAACCCATACAAAAAGTAGGGTTACTTTCCAAATACAATAATATCGTTGTTTTTTCAATTTCAAAAAATTAAAACCAAATTCAACTGTCAAATTTCGGTTGAGTTTAAATGGTTTTCAATTAATTCGACTAATTCGGAACGCATGCCATGAAAACATGATACATGAGCTTTGTATTCTATTTTAAAGAATATTTTAAGTGTAAAAATCACTATTTGGAAACTTCAAGACCGCGTTAAGGCTGACGTACACTGAGGCGGTGGCGGTAGGGGTGTCGGTGTCGGTAGCGGCACAATACAACACAGTAAAATGTATTTGGCACCTGACAAAAGTGTGTACATAGTGACGTTCTATTTGTGAACGCTGCATGTTCTACTTTTACCGCGTATCGCGCTTGAATTATTATTATTTATTATTGATTTTCATGGAGATTGAAACGTCAGATACGGAAAAAATTAATTTTGATAATAAAAATAAAATTCACACTGCAAACTGCTACACCGCGACTGCCACCGCTTTTAGTGTGCGTATAATATCGTAGAGATGGGCAAAATCGGTCTTTTTACTGATTCGGTGATTTCGTTCAATCGTTTTAAATTTAAATGATTGAGAAAAATAATTCGGTCATTTCGTTCATTTGACTCTTTTGACTCTATTTAGCAACAGAGAGAATTAGAACGAACCCAATCATTTGAATGAATTGATTTGAATCATTTGAAAATGCAATTCTAACAAATATTAAAGTTTTTTTATAAACATACATATCTATTTTCACCCCTAAATGATGATTTATTATTATGAATATTTATTTAAAGATGTGGTCACAATTAATTCACAAAACACTATATGTACATAATCGATATTCTATAAATTTACATTCATATCATATGTACAAGTACATTTACAGAGCAACAATGTATGTATGTTATTCCATTGCTCTTGTTATGCATCATGCGCTGTGACTATTACTTGCTATTACATAGTTAATTAGCATAATTTCCCGGAATATACATTTTTCTTTTTATCTAATAAATAGCCAAAAAATTATAAAAATACAAAAACAGCATATTTGGTCATCGAGTGACGTCATTTACAAAAATGGGTGAATATGGACAAAATGCCTACTATACTTTTAAATTAAAATGACATACATAGGTATGTACGTACATATGTACATAAATTTGTTCAGTGCGCATGTGTTAAAAAAAACTTAAATTGATTTATTACATTCATTAATAAATTGTATATACCTACTCCATTCAATTTCAATTAATTTGAATGCATTTCATTTATTAATAATAGGAACGATATTCTCTGAAAAATGGTGACGAACAAATAAATTCATTGAACTTCCATAGGTACAACTTCTAAAACTGCTAATTAAAAACATAAACAAATATTAAAAATATCTTTCTTCACCATAATTATGACTTATTATGTATTGTAAGAATATGGATATTGAATATCCATATGTCGTGTATCAAATTGATATGACCTACTACTGTAGATGTGTGACTAATAAGTCACAGATTACATATAACTAACTAGGTAGATACATAATTCACTTTTCTGAGTCGCACGCGTTTTACACGAACATGCCACATCTCTTATTATATACCTACCTATAGTATGTACAAGTACATATAATAAGCCTACCTTAACATTCATTTATTTATATTATATATTATGTGAGAGTGCATATAGTATTTTTCATGATATGAGAGAGCCTATAGTTATAACCTAATCGCCATCAGATACTCACATAAATCATTCAAAATAATAAACTTGTTTTGCATGTCCAATAGAAAAAACAAACTCGTCTCATCACTTAGCCAGTGATAATGTAATAATTTATGCATACTTAGGCTATTGTTTGAGTAGTCAATAGAGAGATACAAAACAACAAGAATTATAAGAAATTTATAAAATTAAAAAAAAAAAAAATGAATTATCATTTTAGTACTTATAGTAAATAAGTACCTCTACCTATGTAGGTATATATAATTTTAATTAATTACGTTAAACAAATTTATGCATAGATAAAAAAATGCACAGAATAATTCAAGATTAGCATTCAAGTTTGCAATTCAATTTAACAACCCACTTAAAAGGATTTAATCTTTTTGTGTGTTTATCTTGGATTTGCTTTTTATTATCGATGATTTTTGTATAATTAATTAAGCAATTAATGGGTCATACCTGTAGTACTCCAAAGAATGGAAAATACATGTCGGGTTCATCAGCTTTGGGTATTATTTGACGAGCTAATACAGCTGCAAAAAAATACGAATACAGTGCTAATGTGACAACCTAGAAGTATAAAGATAAAGAATAAACGACATATAATAATTGTCTTAATTAATTAATTTACCTGTGTATATACGAGTGGCACACAAACTGTATCGTAACCAATCAGTGCACCTAAACGTCTTCTTATATCGGACAATTCTCCAAGGAGTGTTTGTACAATATGATCGGAACTGATGATTTCTTGTTTTCGGGCTCTATTTATAATATTTGTTGCCCACACCAGTGGCATCCAATATTTGGACATTGGACTTTTTCCATCCATTTTTTCGAAAATTTTCTTTTCACTTTCTAACATAAGACCTGTTAATGGAATTAAGCATTGTTAGTGTGTTTTTAAAACTTCAACGGCAAGTTTGGGGGGGAGAGGGTGGAAATTAAAAAAAAAACCACTAATTCTGCATTAATTTTAAAACCATACTAATAAAAGTTTTCTAGATTTATTTTGATTTTTTAAAATTTCGAAAATTTTCGGCAGTTTTTTACAAAGTGACACAATTTTGAACTATCTTAATATTAAAGATATGATTTTGAAACTTTTTATTTTTATATTATTTTAAATTTGTAGCATTTATTGCCAAATAAAATTTTCGGAAAAAGTTAACCCTTTAAGGTTCATATATTTTTAACATGAAAGGGTTAATCGAGATTTTTCAAAGAGCTACTTACAGTTCTTAGAATTTCCTACATACTTTTGTAAAATTTTCATTTTTAGAAAATGTTAACCCTTTAACGTCCAAATGGTACCTTTGGGATTAAATTAAATTAAATAATTAAATTAATGCACTAAAAACAAAGAATGTTTCTCTGAATAAATTAAGTGGGAGTAAGTAAGGAAATAAATTTTTTTTGAAAATATTCAGATTCCACGAGTAAAAAATTGAATGTCGCTTAACCCGTGCGTAGGCGTTGGTATAAATTTTTAACACCCTCCCATATTATAAAAATTTCCAACATAGCTGAAATTTAGGTATTCAGACAGATATCATTGAAAATTATGTCGGATTTTCCATCAGAAATAATTCGTCCCCGAAAGGGTTAAATATCCTTAAACGACAAACTAATTTATTATAAAAATAATTTTAATTAAGGTTAAACCAATAATATTTCTCAGTATTAAAATAAAAACATTAAATAAAGCCAAAATATGACACGCAATATTCAAGAATTCATCTTACCAGCTTCAACCAAATGTTGCATGGATGGAAACCTTCGTTTCACTCTCAATGATATTCGCATCAATGTCACAACATATGCTAAAACCGCATATCGCATAATATTCCTTCTCATCAGTCTTCCAGTTTCATTCTGTTTGTAAAAAAAAAAAGAAGAAAAAAAAATCAATAATAACCACATTTCAATGCTGATGATGATATTGACCTGCAATCGAAAATAACACTTACATTTCCTGGTATAGCAGCGCTAATAAATAGTGCCAATGTGTCAGGCCATGGAAGTAGTTTGTACTGTTCCCACCATCGTTTGACAATTAAATTTACATAGAAACCCAGTACAAATGACATTGGTATAATTCCACTTTCTTCGGCAGCTTTGTTCCGAAGATATTCAAATGTGCTGTAAATTTGATCTAATTGAAATGTATGAAAGAAGCAACAATAACAACAACAACAACAAAAACCCACCATTCACATGACATGTAAAATACAAATTAACAAACATGATTATTATTGTCTTTTAAATATTCGCATAAAAAACCCATACCTACAACTCAAAAGTTAATTTGTGCAAAAATTTTCATAAGAAAAAATTGTTTTGCATAATTTGACAATGAACACTGACGTGAAAGTGAATGAGGTGTTTTAATAAATTGTGATCGTTTTTCGAATTGGTTGACTTTCCGTTTTTGTTTAATTGTTTTGTGTGGTGTTGAACAAAGGTGTTTCATTAAATCAGAAATTCTTTGTTACATTTTTTTAAAAAATATCTTAAATTTTTTGGCTCTACATTTTTTCAAAATGTGACCCAAAGAAAATGGGAACAAAAAATTCAAATCGCGATAGCAGTGGAGACCCCACTTAGAAAAGAGTTCCATTAAACGTGAACCCATTGAACAGAGCTTAATATTGCCACTTTTAATTGTTGCGTTGGGGAAAGTTTTGGATTTAAGGTTTTTTGGGTCGCAAAAACTCTGGTATTTGAAAATCCCCCTCCCATAAAAATGTTTGGTAGAAACGTGTTTTTTTGGTGTTTCTTCTACTAAATAATAAAATTTCGAGAAAAATTAAAAATACAAAAAAAATTTTTTTTTAAGATTTGTAACATTTTTGTTACCATTAACCCTTATAGGACCTTCCATACAAAATTACTATAAAATAGCCATTTTATTGTATTTATTATATGATTCTGAAATGTAGGATTTTTATATTCTTTGAAATGCATAAAATTGAATACAAATTTATGAAATTTTGTTAACCCTAGCGAAACTCGCCATATAATTTTTTTTAGATAATTATTGTTTTCTATAGGCTAAATGAAGAGCTAGCGACTTGAAATTTTCTATGAGGGTGTTTTAGTAAAATGTTAGTTCGGGTATTTATAATGAGCGAAATCTCCCTACCATTTTCTTTAACCGCCCCCCCTCCTACTACAATTTTTATGAAAACCATTAAGTGAACGAGTTATTTGGACGTACATATAAGATAAAAAAATTATTCTTCCTCTACAAAATTACGAGATCAATGTAAAAATGGCCAAAATCGCCCCACAAATTCGACCCCGTCTCATACAAATTTGTGTTTTCTTCCATTGAATAATACTCCCTTTATCCAGAAATAAGTGTCCGATTTGCGATTTTATGATAAATTAAGAAAAGGATGCCATGGGTATTGACAAGCACATTTTAAATTTGACTCTAATAGTGACATTATTAATTTATAAACAATTTAAATTTTGCTATGCTACTTGTAAAATAAAGATGTTACATTAAAAACGATGGTTTTTTAATGAAAAATTCCAAACTCCGGTTTCCCTCAAATATGGGCAACGAAAATAATGTTTTAGTTTTGCAAATGCTCGGAAAAGACCTAATTTAATTTCAAACATTCGTCAAACTACATACATACATATATACCGTTCATTGAAAATCGATGATGGTAACGATTCTATCGATGGGCCAAGATTCTATCGATGGGAAAAGATCACTTACTGTGACATTGATATTGTGAAATTGATATGTTTAAAATATTGTATATACATTATTTTACATTCTATATTTAAATAAGCCTAATTAACATATTTTTTTGAAATTTGTATTTTAACCCTAGGATGCATATGTGGGGTATTTAGGTACCCCAAATAACCTTATTTTTTCTAAAATTAAGCGGGGTCTTGTAATACTCCACATATGCGCTTGAGTAGGAAAAAAAGTCATATGCATCTTAGGGTTAATTTATGTGAAATAAACGATTTTTGAGAAAACGGACATTTATTTATGGATCAGAAAAAATCTCAAATCGGACATTTATTTATGGATCAGAAAAAATCACAAATCGGACACTTATTTCGGGGCGAAGGGAGTATAATTTTGAAAAACTTATAAAATAGTTTTTAGTTTTTGTATTTTGTTACCTTTGGAGCGGGAGGTCGCGGGTTCAAGACCGACTGGGGATAAATGATGAAGTGTTTTTCTCTAGTACTATATGTTGATTTGAATAAATAAATGACATTATCTCTAAAAATGGCAATGCTTAAAAATAACGTTGAAATTGCGAGTATTTGTAAGGTTTCCGTAAAAAAGAACACCTCAAGTGCTGCTTTTTTGTACAAAAAAGAGCTTGTCATGTCAATTGAGATAAATGTATAAAGAGGGATGTCTAATGGGCCCATCTATAGAGGCCTAAGAAATTTCGAGCGACCTCTCTCACACTAACTAACTACATACAAGTACGTATAGTAGTTCATAGTACATTTCTATTGTTGTTTGTTTAATAAAACATCCCCATAGCAAATCATAAATAGTTTTTATTATTTAATTTTTATATCTATTTTTATTATTACAAATACAAATTGTAAAATCAACTCAATGTCAACATAGCAATACAATGTTGCGTCAATTGTGTATTGTGTATTAACACTATTTACGACGGCGTAGTATTATACGTCCATATAAGCGATGAACCAGATTTTGTCAACAAACATTAACCAATAATAATACCAAACGAAAAAATAAACACACAATTTGTTTAATAACTTTGAACAATCATCATCAAACAATAAAACTAAATTTTCCTTAGGTAAGTTATCTCCAGTTGATTTTAATTTAATTCACAAAAGATTTGATGTTATTTAGTAAATCCATTTAAGTTAAATAAAATGATAAAATCTCTGTCTCTGATCTTTCTATTGCGTCATATTATCAAATCAACACGTAATCATTTTTATCTCTGACAAAATGTTTTTAATACAAATGTGATTTTAATTTGTTTATTGTATTATTTAGTTGGAAGTAATCTTAAATGAAAATGTAATACAGTAGGTACGTAATCAGTGTTTTTGTTTGTTTATTAAATGCATTTTTAAGATAATTAATATTTAAAATATTTTTTGTAGGTAAAATCAATTAAAAAAGGATAAGTTTAGAAAAAAACAAAACAAATTCCTTGCAAAGATGTTTTTAACCTTAGAAATTAAGGAATTACATTATTGTTAAAATAATTTAAAGAATTTTTATTTTTAAATATCGTTAAAAATGAATATAAAACAGTGATAGGTGAGACATCTTAATTCTCACTAAATTAAAAAAAAAATTTTGTGCGTATTTTAGTCAGTTAGTTTGGTGGTTTTTTAGATTATTTTTTAATTTTTTTTCCGGAGTTACATATCGATCTCTAATTTTAAATCGGACATCTCATTTTTATAAACTTTTCGGGTTACGTTTGGAGTCAAATAAAAACGCGCCAAAATATATAATAACACATTTTGTGAGGTTACATAGAATGAATATTTGAACAAATTTCTATCAAAATCCTAATTTCGGTAATTTTTGAAATACGTCCGATTCAAAATTATGCTTCGTTATGAATATTCACAAAAATCTATGCGTGGTAGGTACGAGTTTAAGGTAACGTTTAATATGATGTTTCACAATAATTTTTTTATAATTCGGTTTTACATAGGGGACTCGAGGGCGAATTTATCAAAAAAATTATGCAATTTTACAAAAAAAACCTCCATTTTTCCATTCCATTTTTGTTAGAATATTTAATATTTTTTAATCACCCCATCAAGATTTTGAAAATTGAATAAAGAAGATATATGTAGAAAAATTTTAAAATTGGAGTCATTTTTTGAAATTACACAATTCTTAATATTTTTGTATTTTTTAAAATTTAAAATGAAATTCAAAATTTTTAAAATCGGTTAAATTTTGACAATATTGACATTTTAGATTTTACCCACTGAACTGACCATTTTAAAAGATCATCTTTTCCAATTATAAATCTGTCAACATTTTGAAAATCGATCTATAAAATGCCTTGATTACGATCTTCGGTATTTACAATTGGGTGCTGGGTGTTAAGATTTTATTTTGTTTTTTTGCAAAGCATTTATAATAAATTTAGTGAGCTTCAATGAATGGAAATCTAAAATCTAGAATCAAGATCTTACAAAAATTATCGTTGTTTCAAATTCTACAGCGAAATAATGAACTACACACGAAATTATGATCTAATAGTGATTTGATCATTTAAATTTGGATCAAGGAAACAAGGTGCCTTTCATTAACACTAGAACTACCGACATTTTATGTATACATAAAACAGAAATAGGGACGGAAGGGTGAAACTAAATGTATTTTTATATAAATAAAAGTCAACATAAATTCCTATAAAAATACTTTTAGAACTTGGGTCTGGTAGTTCTAGTGCTAACTTATAATTACAACCAAATTGTGTTTATACTAAGTTAATAATTTACCGACTAAGTATCCAAGTGCCTACATGCTTGACTTTGGAGTGGAATATTCTATTGGTTCTTATTCTCCATTTCCTGATTTAATTTCATGATTAAATTTCCTGTTTAAATTGAGATGAACCATAACGCCATAACGGTAGGCTATGAAACTTACTGGTCTATTATTGAAATCTTTATTTTTTTTGGCTTTTTATGACTTATTGCATACATACATATTTTGACTTAAAATTTCACAAGAAAGACGATGAATGGTAAGTTTTTTTTTCTCTACAGTGAATATTAAGGGGCGTTACAAATTCCGTGCCAAAGTTATAATACTCTTTGATAGTACTCTTATACGGGTAAAAAGAAACATTTGAAGTGCTTAACGTCATGGAATCAAACGAAACAAATAATTTAAAAAATAAAATAAAAAATTAAACTGATGATTAGTCTATGGCTGTGGACTGCCTACGCTCATCGAGCAGTTTCAGGAAATGATGACAACCACAATGAAGCAGTGATTTAGTGCACATTAAATTAAAAAAAAAATTACACTGTACCTAAGACTAGCACTGAAGTATTTTTGAAGTTTTTCAAAGAATCTGAAAGTTTAACAATAAAAAACAATCTATGACCAAAGTTCAGATAAAATTACTACGGAAAATTCTGACTATTTCGAATAAAAAATTTGCAATCGCATATGCTAACATATGAACTGACAGCATAGTTAATTTGATTACACATATTGGACCGAACATGCCATTTGTACCGTTCTATACTATCCAAGAGTGTTCTAATATCAAAATTTAAATGAAATAATAATTCAAGAATGTTACGCCTTTGAACATTCGACCGAACCGACATTTTCAAACTAAATGGCTGACGCCAAAACCGAATAAATCATAAATAAGTACATATTTGTAAATGCAATGTAAAGATCTTGCTAATGATCAAGGAAAGTCTTTATCTTACACAGCATAGAAATATATAAATAAACCCGTAAACGTGTACATCACTGAGAAGAATAATTTTCTTTAACTCCGAATATGTACAAAAACATAACCATTAGTAACTTTACTACTAATATCATATTTTAAGAAACCAGTTTTCAATCAGCATCTGTTTTTGAGTCATTAAATTTGTAGCAACAACAACAATAAGATTTGAAACTATTCATTATAAATCAAATATCGCACATGTTCACCTGTACACACGCCGTCTGAATAATTTGAATTAATTTACTATTTATCAACGATTTTTGTATTAATTATGTACGCGTTTTTGTATATTCTATATTGGCAGTGGTACTCTTTGTATAGAGCTACTTTATAAAAGAAACAAATTGCAATCATTAGAAAGAGAAAAAAAATTTCTTTAAATCTACTCATTGTGCCGTAAAAATTGCACTCGACTCGTGTGTGTTTATTTATTTTCACGTATAAAAATATTTTTTCAGTGCACTTACTTTTGTTGTTCTTCCTGTAATCCATATCTATATACAAAATTAATGGCGTAATAAGCTACCAAAAATGCTATGAGCTCTCTCCATACTAGTTTGTAAACACTGCCACGCCATCTGAAAGCAAACAATTAAATTAGTAAAATGAATGAGTAGGAGATGTTTGTTTTTGTTATAAAACAAAATTAGGTAGTAAAATGAACCAAGTCATATTTATTGAAATTTTACACTTATTCTAGCTAATTTTTGGCCGTAGAATCCAAATCCAGCAAATTTTTTTGATCCTAATGTTAAGCACTGAGTTATCATATGGTTCTTGATTTTATTTGGCAATATATTTTGCGTTTACTGAAAGACATTTTCGTAGCACTTGTGCGAGAATAAAATTGAGCCATCAACAATACGTAATTATAAACAAATCGTTTAGTAAAAAAACTAAGATTTTTGGGAAAAGATGATATGGGACCGATCATATTTTAGCCATTCCAATTTTTTTGTGATATTGCACCCGTAAAATCTGAATAAAGCTATAGGCACAATGTACCGCACCATTCCGCCCTGTTCCGTTCCGCTCAAATTTAGCGTTCCGATCATTTTGTCATACCTTCCGTAAAGCCTATGCATTTGCATGCTATGTTGACATTTTTAATATTTAAAAACGGAGCGGAACGGAACGGTGCGGTGCATTGTGCCCGTAGCTTTAAAATGACATTTGTTACAGTTAACGGGAAAATAAAAACTGATTTATAGACTAATATTAAGAAAAAATAGAAAAATTGTAATTGTGGCGGAAAATTTAAATAAATGCATACAGAAAATTAATGGCAACATATGTGGCCACACGGTCTCAATGGGTTAAGTTAGTTTAATTTAATCTAAATGTAAGTCAACATTATTTGGAGAATTCAATGAAACAAGAAATCTTGTGTCGGTAATACATACCACCAAGTCTATGGGATCAATAGAAATAATTTTAATGAACAAATATTTTGGTTGAAATAACCATATATATATTTATAAACTGAACAATTTTGATATTACTTTTATATATCATATCAGAGCACTTTTTGTGTATGTATATGTGTAAGCAATGTCAGGGTTGTTTGGTTTAAAAATTTGCATATATGTAAGTAATTAACCTAAAACAGGGACGGGCACACTAATACGGCAAATTAAAATTAACAAATACAAAGGCAATGCCTACACTGGAAAAATGTTATGATTAATTAACTCATTTGAAAGTTCAATTAAAATTAAAATTTTTTTTTAAATAAATTTGTATTATATTTAGTGATGATTGATGAAGGACATGCCTTGGTGGAAAATTCAATGAAAACAAATCTATTTCCAAATAAGAATTCAAAAATTTACTACAACGTTTCGTTGAAATATTTTTCGGTGTGAATAATTTTATATTTCGGCGTCTGCTAGGATGGATATAAAGCTACTATGATTATCTCGTACGTGTGTAACATTTTGTTCTATGTATTTGTAATGATTGACCTTGAAGGGAAAGCTCAGTACATTTTCAATAAATTAATTTGATTAAATCAAACACATTTTGGTTAAGTCAATAATCGAGCTAAATTATCCTAATGCGAACTGTAATAAAAGACTACATCAACAGTTTCACTTAACAAATAAGTTAATAATTTTAAGAAAAAATATAACAATTTTAAGTATTGATTAAAAAAAAAAATGTTGGTTAATTTAACCAAGTAATCCATAAAATAACAATATCGTAGTTAGAACAACCAAAATTAAGGAATTTACTTTTATTTGTGGAATTTGAGCAATTAGAAATAAAGTTTATCGTTCTAAAACTAATATTGATGACATTTCTTATTTTTTAGTTTCCATTACAAATATTACTATAACTAAATCTCTTATTTCTCTCTCTTTCTTTCTTTTTCATTCGATTAGTAAATTTATTTATTTCAGTCAAAATCTAAAAATGTATCACATTGGTTAAATGGTTTTTAATTTCGTTTATTGTGTTTGGTTGATAAAACTCAATCAACTTTACTCAATTTAGTGCTTGAATGAATTGCAATAATTACCTAATGTTCTTTGTTTATTTAACAAAATATTTGGTTGGCTTGAAACTTTCTTACTCCAACAAAAATGGATATATTTTGTCTTTTTTTTAAAAAATTAAGGGATTTTAAATTATTCTTTACCTTCACATATTTTTATTAAAATTCAATTTATTTTTTATTGAAAATTGTAATTATTACACCATATGCATTGGTTGTGTTTACAATGATTTACTTATATAAAGTTTTACACTATAATTTAAAAATAACAATACGCTATAAGAAAAAAAAATCTATATATAACGAATTGCCTTCAGGCATCTACAAAATACATGAAATCAAACGTTCTTTATTATCAATAAAGTTAAATTCCTTGAAAATATTGTAGAGTCTTAAAAAATTGTAATTTACGTGATCAGAAATTAAAACAAAAATTACTTAAGCAGTTGTTGCAATAAAACAAAACGTAATAGTAATACATTAATGTACTCGTATATTAAAATAAACCATTCTACAATAATTAATTTAATAGTTTATTGCATTATGATATTTACAATAAATTGAAGTATTAATTTTAAAAACAATTTTTTATTTGTTCATGCTCAATTTCACTTTTTGAGTTAGATATTAACCACAGTACATAAAAAGAAATAATAAAATTTTGATTTAATGCAATGCTATTAATCATTCGTTATTTCAATCTTAATAAAATTATAAAAGTATTGCCTATATGCATTTATGCATATAGGTACATATCAGTGACGTCGCGTGAAAATTTGTGATAGGGATTCAAAAGTAAAATATGAGTAGGTTATCCATTAACCCACACA
>JANSTT010016985.1:0-18932 GCA_026745375.1 Platyura marginata | reverse complement strand
GGATCAGGAGTTCATAAATGCCAGCAGGTAACTCAACCCAGAGATGGCGCTGCATGTACCGTTTTGAACTTTGATTTCCTAAAATCCCTATTTTTTGAGATATTTTCATGAAAATTGGGATTTGTGGGTTTTCGTAGACTACCATTCTAATGGAGCTATTAGTTTTTTTTAAATATTATCTCATTTTAAGGGAAGGGTATAAATTCTAGTTGATCTTTGCCTGTAAAATTTCCGATAATGGATTGATGGATGATTCTTGTTGATCTTTAACTGAAATTGGTGGATGCAAAACAAAAAACGAATTTTTAGGTTTTTCCTATTTATTAGATTTTTTTTTTTTTGGTTTTATTCACATTTCATTAACATAATTTATTGATTTTATTATTATTCCTTGGCACCTACATACGTACAGTACATATTCCAGCGCCAGAGCCGCCATGAAGCGCACACCAGATGAATCTAGAAAGATAATTTAAAATGTCAAATGTCTGCGTATTTAAATTAAGAGATAATGCAATTCATGTTTTTCTATTGTTAATATTTCAGAGAACAAATTTTCTCTAATTTCAAGTAATGTTCACCATTTTTTGACATTGAATTACACAAAATTTCGTACAAATAGTGTAGAAATATTGTAGCAAATATGAATAATCACGAATTTCCACTTTATCCGTGGAACATTTAAGTCGTGTAATATGGTAAACTATCTGTTTATACGCGTATATATATAAAATGCACGATATCTTGACGAAAGATCTTTTCACATAAAGGTACCTACATACCTACATACATACGAGTATAATATCTTATCGTGAACTTCTTTCTGCAGGAACTATTGTTATGGTTAATAAGGAATGATGTAATTTACTTTATGTTAATTGTACATAATTATAAAATGTAATTATATGATTTAGTGTGAAATAATTTAGTATTATCGAATTCAAAATTATAGAGAGCAAAAGTAGTAGAATAATTTCAAATATAGGTAGGTACGTAAAGTGAATAGTGACGAAGAGTTGTTGATTGGGGCGCATTCTTTTTGCACTTGTATAGTTTTTGCTCATTTCAGAAAAAGTAGAAATATAAAATTATTCAGAATAGTCCCAGGTACTTTTGAAAATAATTGGAACAAAAATTGTTTTGCTCAGCAATTTTAACATAATTTTTGAGATTTTCACTATTTAGAGATTTCGGGAACAATTTTAATTATTTCTTGTCGATATTCAATAATTTAATAAAATAAAGTTAAAACAATTTTTTAAAAATGTTTTTATGCAAATAATATATCTTATAACAATAAACAAATGTTGGCTACGCCAATTATAATCTACCCCCATATGAGTATTTATTTATTATCTACGACTTAGCTTAGACCTGATCTATTTTTTCTTTTTTCTGTAAGGAGAATTAATAAATATTGAGCATCATTTCTTGTCATTTTTCATATACACCCATCCCTCGATTTGCACGGTACTTGATTAACACGGTTTCACTTTTTTTGTTGTGCCCCGTTTTACACGGTTTCAATTTATACAGATTTTTTGAGGAATGTATCTACCGTGAAAATGGAGGGATGGGTGTATTAGCTATTGGAACCCATGAAAATGATTAAAATTTTGAAAGAAAAATGAAGTTTTAGTTCCGAAAATTCATAATGAATAGTAAACATCGAATTTGTGTCTAGAGTTGAGGTTGAACTCCAATCGTCCGATTTTTAAACAAATCTTTAATTGAAACTGAAAAAAAGCTATTTTCTATCGAAATGTTCCGATCCTTAGGACGGCCGGTCAGCCAAATATTTTTTTCCCCCTCGATAGAAGCAGCTAAATGGAAAAGATCAATTCTCCAAACAATGGTTCCGTAGTTTAGGAGATACGAATTTTTTAAGGAACTTTTACCGAAAATCTAAGGGATATGCAGGAGAAAATTAGGGAAATTTGAACCAAATTTTTGATTTTCTTGAATTCCATAAATTATTGATCTTAAAATTAAGAATCTTAACGTTTTCAATCAATTTGTGAAGATTTCAAGTGATTTGTATAGAATTTCACATGCATTTCCGTACATTTACTATGGAACGCCTGAAAACGGATTAAATTTCGATCAAAAAATTAAATTTCATTTTTAAAAATTCAAAATAAATAAAAAAAGACGTAATAAACCCAAACATCTACATATCGTTGGATTTGTACAAGCGTCAGCTTTAATTTATGGGTAGTCTGGAGGCTAAACAACAATCCCTCGATTTAAAAAAAAAAAAATCCTTAACTGATATGATGTTTTGAAATCGTTTTTCTATAGAAATGATCAACCCTTTAATGACCGCCGGTTGGCCAAATAAATTTTTTCTAATAGCTATTGAAAAGTAGCTGAGAGAATATTTTTGGCGGAGAGACTTTTCTCGTGACAATATTCTGAAATTTTTCTATTAAATTAATTTGAAGTTTAGAATACTTACGAGAGAATTGTTTTAGTTATTAGAATATTAATTTTGATAGATTCAGACTCGATAGACATTTTGTCGTAAAATGCTCGAGAATTTTGTTTTTTTTTAAATATTCTCGAGAATAGTTTCCTACTGGAGAATTTTCCGAAGATCCTTTATTTGGATTTCATAGTTTTAATTAAAAAAAAAAATTGTAGGTACCTAACATAGATGAATTGAATATGAATTTAATTTTGCTCAAATAACAAAATTCTCACTTAAAATAATGTCAAAAAGAAAGTTCTCAGTCATTTTACAACAAATAAGGTTACACCACCTGATATTTAAAAATTAATATCCAAACCATACAAATTTGGCGAATACCTAAATTAACTCATTTAGATATTGAGTCATATATGCAACATTTTTTTTTGTTCTTCTATATGTAAATCTGACTTAATTTACAAGTAGGTATAAAAATATCTTAGGTACCTCTATAATATATTATACTTAAATTAATATTAAGTATAATAATGAAAGTGAACTTATTTATTCTGTGCCAATTCGGATTTAAATTAATAAATTTTCATATTTTTTTGTTGGTCATAATATTTAAATGTTACGTACATATATACCTAGGCGCAGGCAATTTACCACATAATATAAATTTAAAAAGTGCCCAATTGGTGTTGGTAGTTAGGTATTAATACATTATTATCAACTTAATAACACTCGTAGTCCGAAAAAAAAAATGCGAAAAAAAATTTTGTTTAAACCAGTTCAGTTTAAGAAAAAAGGCCAATATACCAATGTAAATACAATTTTTACATCAACATAGTAACCTATACCTTAAGTAGTACCTATACAATAAAAACACACCTGTTAAAAATATACTTTAGTAGAGTTAGAGTAACGCCAGATCCATACATACAAATATAATACACTTAAATGGCAACGGAAAAACTGCAAATCAATTACTTAACTGTAAGCCATTCTACACACAGCACATCGTTAAACATTAGGTCAACAAGTTAGTTAGTTAGTGTGAAAGAGGGCGGGCGCCATAGAAAGCCTGAAATTCCTTAGGCCTCTATAGATGGGGGCCCATTAGACATCCCTCTTTATACATTTATCTCAATTTGACATGACAAGCTCTTTTTTGTAGAACAAAGCAGCACTTGAGGTGTTCTTTTTATGGAATTTCAACGTTATTTTTAAGCATTGCCATTTTTAGAGATAATGTCATTCATTTAGACTATGGGATTGTTAAAGAAGAAATAACAAGATTCGGTAAGAGCTACCATATCAGAATTGAGCAACATGCAAACCAACTAGTAGCTAACTTGCTAAACGATGCAGGAACTCACAGCCTTAAAAGGAGCAGACCATCCGCCGTACCGGACAAGGTTTAACAGACTAGCTGTTGGACAACGTATAAGGAATGATTGGGCAGGTCTCAAGTAGATAACCGCCTTGCAAAGCTTTGACACACATACCATCCGTTTATTGTCCACCTGGACAGATTCCAGATAAGACACTGGAAAAAAACGGAGGTTGGTATTTTAACCCTAATCCAACCAAGCTATTTTTACCTTGGTAGGTTGTGGCCATAATTTTTATTAAATTTAAATATAGATAAAAAGTAAAAAAAAAATTTATTTTTTTTAGTGTGTAAAAATGACAAATGATAAAATACATAAAGCCTCTGATCGGTAATATACGTATTAAATGAGTAGGAGTTTTTAAAATGAAATGTGTCTCCAAGACACACCTTAGTAGGATTAGTGTTAAATGAATAATAGTAAAATTTGCGAGTAAAGCTAGAATTGTAAAAATTCAAAAGAAATTATTTAGATAGTGACATCAAAATTTGAAAATAAACGTAAATAATATTAAAAAATTTTCGGCTATTTATTAATTATAAAGAGAATAATTTGTAGGCACTTAAGGCAACATTTTTATTTTGAATTTTTTAATTTTCAATTGAAAAATCATTTTTGGAAATATCGCGAAAGTAAAATCAATAATAATAAATATGGTGAGCACAGAATGTGACGTTTAGCGGTAATAACCAATACTAAAAAATAAAAAAAAGTGACTGACAAAATTATAAATATTCCGCGTTTAGCTGTCACATTTCGCCCTTAGAAAAATGGCTGTGCACGTCAATGTTTAATAACAAAATGTCTATAAGCAACATTAAAAAATTATTTTTATTATCCGAAAGGGACATTTGTAGTGTGCACCAGGGATCAAATTCTGGTCGCAAATCACGGTTTTAACATTTAAGAACCGCAAAAAAAACGCTTCTGCGCATTAATAATTTTCAAATTTTTGAAACCGTTTTGTTTTAACAGTAATATTGTTTTTGTTAATAGAAAATTAATTAAATAAAATATTTTATTGTGACGGATGTAAATTTTTTGTTTATATTGTGTTGTACGACACGGAAAGTTAAAGTCAGTCGTTGTTATTGTGAAAATATTGTAATCACACGAATGTTCAATTTTCCTTTAGTAAATGTACAGATAAACAAATAAGTCTTTCAATAGTGCTTCACAATATTATGATTGAAAGTTCAAGGTTAGCCTAAATTTTATCTCACAACCTAGTGAGCTTGTCAGTACTTGATAGACGTAAAATTAAAATAACCGATAACGATTTTTGGGCAGTGTAATAATAAACCGCAACTGTCTGCTGCCACTACGTGAAATAAATTGGTCAATACCTTGAAACATTTTGCTTGTTCCGTGATTTGACTGATCAGAATTTGACCCCAGAGCGACATAATTTAACATAATTAATTTTTTTTTCTCGGTTGATACCGACTAGCAATAAACTGAAATCCAAACCAATTGATTTAATATGTAGATATTTGTAGACCAATAAGTAGACTTTCGACAAAGAAACTTTAACAAACCGACAGTAAAAATTTTAAATAAATTATAGAACTTTACCAATGAAACAAAAGTGAATTATTAGGGACATTTGAAATGCTGTCTAAGACTTGAGTAATTAAATTAATTACATAAATACATATTTTTATTTATTACCTATTATAACATTGCAAAATAGTAAAATTTATTAATTAATTAATATATAAAATATGTATGTACTTAATTAATTAAATATTGTAAATAGTTAATTGATGGTTGGAAATGTTATGATAATTTATTGTTCCGATTACAAATCTAACTAAACCAAAATACCGTGAAAAATTAATATTTGTTATTAAATTAAATTAAAATAAAACGAAGAGAAGTTTTCCGAAGCGAACAATATTTACAATAAATTTAAAGAAAAAAGTTCTAATTACCATTTCGTATGAGGGGCAATTTTTCATATTTTCTGACATAATAAAAATTCTCTCCCATACATTTACGTTCGAAATATTTATTGGAAAAGTACATTTTAGATAATCAATAGGGTGATTTTTCTTTAACCAATGGTCATGGACAAAGTCAACTTTAATTTTTTTTTTTGACTACTTATTAACTTTATGCATTTCTTATTTACGAGTCTATTAATCTTATGCATTCCGTAGGCGCCGCCATTTTACCATTTGCTATTTGTGCACTAACTCCGTAGGCGCCGCTATTGCGCCACTAATAGGTAATTCTAAGAAAAAAACCTAAAACAGTTACAAAGAGTGTAATTTGCGTTCAATGACTAGCAGATTCTGTGTTCAAAACACTCGGAGTGCAAAGGTTTAAGCCTCTATTAAAGTGTTCGCAGTTAACATATAAAGTGGACAAAATCTGTGGAATATTTTCCGACAATATTCCCATAGTAAAGTAAAATTTTGAATAAAAACTGTACAGTCTTGGCAGAAAGTATTAGACTCAGTGGCGGCTCGTTAGAATTATTGATCATCATGGCACTATTTTTAAATAAAACTTATGTCATTTTGATGGAAAAAAATTGATTGCTCACCGAACATCTTGACCGTTTTTTCGGCGGTTTTTTTAAAAAATGAAGCATTTTTGAATTTTCTTAATATACGAAAGATTTGACTTTTAAACCTCGTATTTTTATATTATTTTGAATTTCAGGCATTTTTTGCCAAACAAAATTTTTTGGAAAAAGTTAAGATCCATACAATTTGAATATGAAAGAGTTACTAAAAACCAAAATAATGTTAGATGAAAATATCTGAATATTCATCTGCTGAAATTAATTTAAAAGGGACAACCAAATATTAATGCAATCGTTTAATAGAACCTGCCATTAAAAATTTCCAGTTAGTAAATTGAGATATTAACACTTTGTTGACCGGTCACGAGTTACCTCGTGTTTTCATGCATATATGTACGTTGTAAAATTGCCGGTCAACAATGTGTTAAGGTTGTCTTCTATAATATTTTAATTTCTTCTTTAACCCATACGGTTTCCCCTACCGTTTTCTCAAAATCTGTAGTACATTTGCTGTAATAAAGTGGAGTGGAGGAGCCATCAAATATTAATTCTTTTGTAATGATTAAATACTTTTTTGGAAGAAATAAAAATGGTCTAATACTTGTTGCCGAGACTGTATTAGTATTATGCATAAGTAAAACTTGAAACTGGTTCAAGCAGATTGGTTTTGTTCGTATCGACCGACCGACTGACAGCAATTGATTCTTATAAAAATTTTGGAATTTACTAAAGAAAATCCATAAATATATCTCAAGAAAATCCGCAAAAATATCTGAGAACATATTCGAGGAAATAATCGATGGAAACTGTAAAATTTGTTTAATAAAATTCGGAACCATATTACGGATATAAATCCACAGAACTATCAGCATAAGCAAATCTGTGAATATATCCATGGAAAAATGCATGGAAAGGATACTTATCTGTAGAATTGATTTTAAATGATTTGCTGCGGGCAAAGTTTTTTTTTCCATAGATGAAATCTTTGGATTTTTTCCACGAAATGCAAGCTCCAGACGCATAATTTTTTAAAAAAGGGCGGATTTTTTATGGATTTATTATGGACATCGTCACTGTTTTTATGAAAAATGATTATAAAATGCAAAGAAAATATTTAATCCCAGTCAGACACATAGACATGATGACTCATGTGGAAAAAACGAATATGACAACAATTAGAGAGAAAGAGTATAGAATAGATCAAAAAGTTCCGCTACCTGTGTACATTGTACAGTTATTGTGCTGAAATCAATTTGATGTCATTTCTAGAGTTTTCAATCATTTTTATTTCATTTACTCAATATATCGACGGGTTATATACAATACCCGCTAACTAATTTTTACCGATTTATTTTTTTATTATTTTTCACAAATTTTTTTTATTTTTTTTCAATGTTCAACGAAACAAATTCAGTTTTTACTGTCTCCTGAAAAGTACATAAAAATGAGTTAACCACTATTGTATATAAGCTATCGATATATTTGTTGTACGGGTTGGTCAAATTAGCCGGACAAATTTGCCTGATCGAAATACAACTTGACAGGGAATTACTAGTCATCTCTAGTAGTATCTAGTAGTTCAATATTAAATCTAGTAGTTCCTCAGTTTCGTAGATATGGATGTCCGGTTGTGGTGACCTTCCGTCAGTCGGACACCATCTCCGATCGCAACCAATTTTGTTTAGAAATCCTAATCCTACTCATCTAGTAGTATCTAGTAGTAAAATATTTCATCTAGTAGTTTCCTAGTTTCTGAGATATTTTAATTATTATGTCCGGCTGAGGTGACCAGACCAACCATTGTTGTACAGACAAAATAGATGAGGACAACGTTATTCTTTCCAATTATTCCTTCTTTACTGGTTTTAAGATAATCAACAATCAAAAGTGCAGCGGATTTGTCGAATTTAAATAAAAATCATTTCACTAATTAAAAAGTAATTTGAAATTATTTTATTGGTAATTAAAAATGTAGTTAAGATATTTTATTAGTAATTAATTATTAAATGGTGTCTCGGTTGCATAAACAGTATTAAGTTCGGGGTGAGATAAGTGTGTCTGTGTGTGTGTGTGTGTGTGTGTAGACTGTAAAAATGTAGATGATAATTTTTCTAAGAGACACACTTGATTTATACATAATTTTATGCATACCGTTTAATTAATTCTAACTGAAATGTGCTGTCAGCATATAATTACATGTTCTATATATGGCCGAGTTCAATGAGTAGATTTATCTATAAGTGAAAAACGTGTATGTGTAATCATTTGAAAATACATAAATTTATCATTTGTTTACAAACGGTTAACATGTTGGTTACTTAGAATTTGTACACCATGCGCGTGCAATTTTTCAATTCAATTTTCGTTGTTATTGTTGTTGTTGCTGCTGCCATTTCATAGGTAAATTATTAAGCGGTGTGTGTAGTTATGAATTATTACATAAACACTATTTGTACGAAATTATCTACTTAATTATTGAATAGTTATATATTTTAACATAAATAATTCATATGTATACATATGTAAACCAATTCGCATAAATAGATTTAAGATATTATGTTTGCAGTATACTGCAGGTATGTATGTAGGTAGTCGTTAAATATTTCAAACAATTGCAGCAATCTTCAGATCTTTTAGAAACAAATTTCTCAATTACAAAAACTAAATAAAAATAATAATAGTTTTTTGAAAAAAAAAAATCTCTCTTTTACTCTCTCTCTCTCTCACTCTCTTATTATGCATGCATGCATACATTACTTTTGACCTTTTAACAAAGTCTTTTATTAAATTTAGTTATAAAGTTGAGCAAAGTTTAATTGATTTGTGTATAATGTCAAGAATTTAAATATTTTATTTGTCTAATTAAACTGAGGGCCACTATTATTTTGGAATAGTTAATATTAGTGAAAAACGTATGTGTAATGTGTAATACCTAATAATAATAATAAATTTAGTTTTGGTGTGCGGTTACTTCATATAAATATGTATGGTATAGGTAGCCTAGAGGGTTAGAATTTCACTGCAATTTCAGCAAACAGATGTTTAATCCAATAACAAATATCTAACATTAATCTTATGCTTTTGACATTTGCAAGGCTTTTTATCATAATTTCCATTATAGCTTTACATACAGACTGATATGTTGTTTAGTTGCCTCTATATATAGAAATGTTTCGATTGTTATTTGAGAAAAGGTCCTAATAACAATTTTTTTTTTTCAAAAATGGTTTTTTTTATAAAATCTGGTAATTTGGGATATTTTACACTATCTGACAACACTATTTTAATAAATTTCACGAAAAAATATGGTTTTTCTTCACTAAAGCGAAATTTTTTTTATAACAAACGCAATTGTTATGAAAAAAAAATTAATAAATTTTTTATTCTTCTTTCTATAAAACTTAAAAAAACTTAAAAATAGTAAAAAAAACTCCGGCTAAAATTTTTTTCGTTGAAACCGAAAAAAAAATTTATTTTTTTCACTCTCCTGAAAAATGAGAGTTAGGGCCTTTTGACAAATAACCATCGTATCTAATGATTCCATTCCGGATTTATTTCTTTATTACTTACGTACATATAAATGTTAATAAAATAAATAATAATATGCAAATTAAGCGAAAATATTGTTTTAACTCGAATCCATTTTGTGACTATCTAAATCTCTTATTTTATTAAGGGAAATCTTTATTTAAGTATAATCTAAAAATAATAAATAAGAATATATACGAGCGAAGTGAGGTTTTTTTTTGTTTTGGTCGAGAATCGAAAAATGTTTCAATCATACCATAGTAATACTAAGAGAATTGCCAATTATCAAATTTGTCATGAAAAAGCACACACGTTGGTTTTAGTTTATTTAATTTAAAAATATTTGCTGATGGTCAATGGCAATTCTAACCTGAACCTCACAAAACCCTTCCTTGGGTAAGAGGGCCTGGTAAAAATATTCACTAAATATTTTTTCTTGCTTGTTATGGTTTTATGATGAGTGGAAGATTTTTTTCTCACGAGTCACCTATGCTATTCAAAAGGATTGGAAGATGACGTATGATGACGATTATGTAAATACCTAAGTATCTTCGAAGTTTTGGAAAACTTTTAGGTTTTTTACTATACTCATTAAGTCATTGCAATTTGCATTTAATCTTTAAGCTTTTTTTATAATTAATTTAGTATATTTTATCCCATAGCTTTAAAATAACGCCATTAATTAACAGCTTCTCTTATAGTGTCGTTGACGACATCGCATGGAGTTTTAAGATCGGCTTTTAAAGGAACGGTGCCGTTCAACCACATTGAATATAGATCAAGAAATTGGAGGACATTTTTACATAACCTGAAAATTATGTGAATCGAAACGTTCATATGGAAAAGTAAACGCCCCCGATCCATAAAAAAAGGCGTTCATTTATATGGACGGAAAAAAATAGAAGTGTATTGTCAACATTTTTTTTTTTAATTCATTTTGAACTAATACCACAATTTACATAGCTTGCTAAAGCTTAATAAAATAAATGTTGCAAGAATAAAAGTGAAAAAAAATGATTTCATTTCATTATGCGTAAATGTTCCTACTCAATTACTTCCTGTTTAAAAGTGAGAGGAAAAAAAAATTTTACATATGTTCTTTTATAATTAAACTGGGCGAAGTCATTCTGGTTGCATATATGTAGACTATGAATATTGCAGCTGCACCATATTACATTATAGACAGAACCAGAATGAGTATATGTGCACCTTTATGCAATGTATGTAAGGTACCTTACTTATATATGTCCCCTGAAAATCACAGTTCCAATCATAGGTGCCTACAACTATTGCTTCGTCTTGTGTCTGGTTATTTAATTTGCTTTATTTATAAATTTACTATAGGTTCGAATGGAAAGGTAAAAAACCATTTAATTATTTAACCTCGCCTTTTTTGTTATTATATGCATATTTATTTAATTGTACATGGATTATTGTGTATTAAATGGTTTTTCTGTGGTTAGAACCAGCTACATATAAAGAATTTTTCGATAAATTTATTATAATATCAAATAATAGTATTGTAAATTCGTAAAAACTTCATTATACTTAGATTATCTCTGATCAAAATTAATTTAAATGGTTTTTGTTACATTTTTTTGTGCTATATGCATGATAACATCCTTTTCGCTCCATATGCAATTGTTATGAAAATTTAAACCACACATTTGGTGGAAGCAATTAGCAGGTGTAATTTTAATTTTGATACCTCTATAGTTTTCGCTTAAATTGAATAAAAAAAACTAAGCAAATTTTGCTAGCCGATAGAGTGGTCACATTTACAAAAGCAGGACATACAAAATTTTGAAGCCATCTTTAATCATTTTTTTTACCACCCAAACACACACACCTAATACTTCTCAGTCGGTTATAAAGTGATTTATCTGAATTTTTATACGGATTTTATACGGTGAAATATCGAGGACTAGGCAAAAAATTCGAAAAAAAAATTCATTTTCAAAATTATGATTTATCTCGAATACAAGACCTATAGGGCTGTTTTTTTCGAAGGAAGATTATAGAGAGTGAATACATATTTATTAATTTATTATTACTATTATTATTAATTTAAAGAACATTTCTAACAGATAATTTTTGTTTATTAAAGAAATTTACTGTTTAATTTTTGATTATATATCCACTGATTAATTAGGTCTATCGGTCAAAATTCGTAACCATACACTCTTGTGAGTGGTGAATAATGAGATGATAGTTTTTTTTCTCTTTTACATCGAGATTTTTGTCATATGACGAAAATACTCACTCCGTTGCATATTAGGAGAATTCGTGCCTGGTATAAATATATTTATAGTTATGTGTTCTGACACCCTTTGTTTATTGACAAATGTTATTGTTGTAAAGTTATAAAATATTTTTTAAATTAAAATGGAAAATAACCTGTTAGGTACATAGACAATTGTTTTGTATTTTCTTTCATTTTCCACTAATATTTGCAGACCGAAATTAATCGTTTTGTCTATTGATATTTTGAAAGGTTTTAAAAAAAAAATCTGTTAAGTTGTAGGTGTTGGCACTTGGCTATATATCATATTCGCTTGACTAAATATATACCTCCTAAAGCTTATTGTTCTTATATACATACATATGTACTTACGAGTATGTAACTACATATATGTGGATAAACAACATTCCATCTAACAGTGTTATATAGTGGACATTCAAATCGAATTAAATATTAATTCACAAATCCATTTCTTGTATGCCAGTATCATTTGACAATACATTTTGATATTGTTTATAGTTTATAGTTTATTGTAGGTACCAACACCATCGGTTGTTAAGACATTTTCATTTTATATTATATAGAGACATGTCCCATTCACTTAGCGGCAGTTTTATTGTAGATTTTGTATAGTACGTGCGCACGTCGTGAAATTTTCTTGCTTCGTTCATGGTATCGCGTTTTTTTTTTGTTTTTTTGTTTTTTGTTAATGAAACGGATTAAATAATTTATTTAGTTAATAATAAAGGTAAATGGTTTTTTGTTTTGTTTATTTAACGTATATTGAAATGGTTTAATGTGTTAATAATATAGTTTTGTGTTTAAATTGGAAGATGAGTGTGCTTTTTATCATTTACATATATGTGGATTTATGATGGATACATACCTACTATCTATATATGTACAACGTTTTTAATTATTTATAATTATGTATTAGAAAAGTTAAAATTTTTATAAAGAACCAGTAAAGAAGGAATAATTGCCAACGCCGATTATAATATACCAGTATGAGTACCACTTTCATGTCTATTTTGTCTGTACAACAAATCCTAGAAATGATAAAAAATTGATAGCAGCGCCATAACGGTAGATCGTGGAACTTTTTAGACTATTAATGAAATTTTAATTTTTTTTATTCTCTATCATTTTGGTAATATTATTTTTTTCTGTAATTCAAATATTTTTCGAGTAAATGATTAAAAACCATAGAAATGACATAAAATTAATTGCAGCGCCATAACGGTAGATCGTGGAACTTTCTGGTCTACGAATGAAATCTTAATTTTTATATTCTCTCTAATTGTTGACATATTCATTTTTCTTACATTTCGCCTATCTTTTGTCTAAATGATAAAAATTAGGTGCCTCCCTTATATTTTGTCCGATTTACTCCAAAAACAAGATACAAGAGATCTTACTCTAGTCTAGAACTATATAATAAACTGTGAAAATTTCATCTTTCTAGGTAATCTTGGTCACGGATGGTGTAAAAATGATACCCTGTACCCTTCATATGTGTATACAAATATCATTATTATTACGATAAGTACATATTTAGCATATAATGTAGTACAAGTATATGTAGTAGATCCTAATATATAGACACCTACATATGGATTATTATTCTGTTCTTTCGTAATTAGTGCATAACATTTTAATGATATAAATTGTTTGGATATATAATAAGTGGCTAATCTATGTATGTATAATAAACGATCTACTCTACGGGTTCAAATAAGTAATTCATAATTTAAACAAACAAGTTAGATATATGTACTGATATACCTATGTGTATGTATGTGTGTAAGTATAAATAATACTTGCAAAAAATGATATTTAATTTGATTTATTTATAGTGTGATTTGTTCAATTTTGTTGGTATACATTACTTCATCATTTATCATCATGCATATTTAGACATTGTGACCATGGATTTGTTCTAAACTAATTAAATATTAATTCTTCTCTTTAAGCGTTAAATCTGGGATAAAAGAAAATAAAGCGGAAATTATCGATATAAATTAGGAATAGATGAAAAAACAAAAATAGTAACACAGTTTTAGTTTTACACGATTTGAAGGTTAGTTGAGCGGAAAAAGTTTTTTTAAAAAAAAAACTACTCTAATGAGAAATGAAACGATAACTTTTGATGAAAAGCTTTGTGTACAGGTTTTCGTAAGTTTTTCGCATTTAAAACAATGCCGACTTGTGCTCACTGTAGAGCAATTTATAATAAAAAAATACTTTAATTTATTTTAATGGACAAATGAAAATTTCTTTGGACATTTGCAACGTTTTTGGTGTAAATTGTAAAGTTAACATTTAAATTTTTTTTTTTAATTGTAAAGTAATTAATTTTGAAGAAAAACCCCATTTTTTTAGGAAGATTGAACTAATTTTGTGCAATTATTTTCTGTCCTTTCTGAAATTTTCTACCGGTACTATCAATAAAGAATCTATCAGTGGGGGAAAGCTTCAAAATCATATCTTTAATATTAAGAAAGTTCAACATTATGTCTGTTTTTAAAAAATCGCCAAAAAAAACCATTTTATTTAATAAAAGTTTTTTTTTAAATAGTTCTATAATAATTTAATCATTAATCAATCTTTAAAGCCGCCACTGGAATCTCTATTTTTGCCTTATACTCTAGTGTAAGAGGCGAATTCAACTAAATGTTCTTTAACATGTTTTGGTACTAAAAAAAAAACCAAAATTATTTACTTTTACTTATAGTTCTGCTATTAGCGTTTAGTACAACGTCCAATCCTTAAAGTCAAGATTTTTTCCACATGACGATAGGTTAAGAAAAAAAAAATCTTTAAAAGACAAAAATTTAAGAACTTAAATAACTAAACAATTTTTTTTTGTAAACTTTACAATATTAAGGTTTTCCCGTTAAAATTACGGCTATGATCGATAGGTACCTGGAATGTGCTGACTTTTAATTATTTGTACTTTGGAATAAATTTTTTTTTTAATGTTTATGAGATCTAGTACACCCCCCCTCTCTAATTTCAAAGCTAAAAGCCGTCATATTGACGGCTGTTTTTAGTTGTAAAAATATCTAGTTTGTCGAAATTTAAAATTTTTGTTTGAAGACAGGACCCTATCCAATAAAAAATTGGAAACAGATAATTTAAATAGGGGAAAACGGGTAAATTATTCAAAAAACCTCTAATTTTTGCTATAAAAAATATTAATAAAAATACGTTTTCTAAAAGGTTTTGTTTAAAATAAATCTTTAAAAAAAATTATAAGAAAGTAACCGAAAGGAAATAGGAGAATTTTTACATTTTAATGTATGGGAAACTAAAAGTTAATTAATTTTTTTAACAAAAATTTTGGTCTTACATTTTTTCAGTAAAAAAAAATAATCAGTGCGATGGATAAAAGTAAAATTATGCCATTTCAGTAAATTTGATACGAGAAGCTGGGGTAAAATGATTAAAAATTAATTAAACAAATTTAATATTTCAAATATTCTAGGTACGAGAACAATATTATTTAATCAGATTACCTGATATGTATGATGACTTAATAGTTGTTATAGCTTTGTCTAAAATAAGCAATCAAAAAGTATTATCGCAAAACGATTAATAAAAAAAAAGGGTGCAAAATTTTAGCAAGAATAGGAAGATAATTAACAAACTCGATAGTTGATTATAAAAATGTAGGAATTGTGTCATAAAAAAGTAGTATCACTTCTTAAAGTAATTATGTCCAAATTATATACATACTTCGATTTTTTTTTGTATACACAAAGATTACCTATAGAAAGTTTCAATTTTTTTTATAAATTGACCAAAAATTATTAACCCAAAAATATTAAATTATCCTTAACTTATATTCTAATTAATTACAGGTATTATTACCAAACTGGCAGATGTTGTATAATCAAATTAAATTACATAAAACAAAAACTTTCAATTTTATATTCAATTACATATTTTGGTTGCACTTTTTCTTTGTATATGGTCCACATTTTAAACTGTAGCATGTGAAACAAGCATAATTTAATAAAACTGCACACAAAATGCAACAATCTTAATCTTGTACCTTTCTCTTAAATGTTATGCACTGTAAAATATTCGAAATAAAAGATTGCTGCATGTACTTATATAGGGTATATGGCCTTAGTGCAGACCATTCAATTTAATTTATTTATTTTACCTTTAATTTGATTAATTAACCTTTTGTTAGGTTGTTTTTCATTTTACTTATTATTGTTGTTGAATGCCTATTCTTCTCTATAAAATGTCGGCTAATATTTATTCCTTAAAAGCGACACACCTGCAATTCATATTAATTGAAATTTGAAATGGGTGAAATAGGTGCAAGTGCAAATGTATGTATTAGCTCAATAGTCCTTAACATTAAAAGGTTAACAATTCTAACAGGTCACCATGGTTCATTGATTGATCACTGCAGAAATGCATAATATTCTTACATTTAAACTGGTGTAGGTGTGGAATATTAACAAGGCAATCAATTGTTCCAAAACAAAAGCCTAAGTATTAAATAATTTTTTATGCTTTGCAATCAGGAGTGTCAGATTAAAATATTGCTCTTCACGGACAGATTTCAATTCTTATACAATTTAAATCCATCTAAATAATGATCAAACTAAGGAAAAAATTGCTGCAGCCGTCTCATACTTAATATCTAGTTCCAGTTTCTGGAAGAAATAAAATAAAAATCTTTAAAATAAAATATAAAATATTTAAGGGAATTTGGAGAAGAGTCGGCTATTATTTATAATTTCCAATTATCCTTTGGTTATTCTACAGTCTACGCATGATGCATGATGTTCTCATACGATCACAGTCATATTTATTATTCTACCTAAATCTTATCAAAAAGAAATCCGTTGAATGGAAGTGATAGGCGCGTAATATTTTCAATTTTTAGGCTTTAGTATTTTTATCGATTGAATTTTGAACTTTTCAAGTTTCATTAGTATTGTAATGTATGATTGATCATTGGTCTTTCGAGCCGGATACGAATTGAAAAATTGTTTTTTATGCATACAAGCAAGCAAATAGAATGTGTCACTGTTTTAAAATTTTAATTTAAACAAGTAGGGTACTTACACTGATACAATTCTGCAAAGTTGATTTTCCATTCTCCATTTGTGAAACCGAATCATGGAACATAAAAAATAGGGCTCAAATCTGGAAAAAGAAAAGGAAAAAATTATAAAATTGTAGGACGAATAAAAAAAAACGGCCTTAATAATTATTTAAGTGCATCGCGTGATGAATTTATTGTAAAACGTTTATGGAAATTTTTAAAATTATAGTATAAAAGGTAATAGTTATGTATCGATTGTTATTCACTGTGGAATATTCAAAATTTATTGATAGTTATATGTGGGAACGATATGCCAATGCATATCATAACTTGAAAACAGTGACGAAGCTTGTGTTTTGTTTTTGCCTATGGAAAATCGCTCTGAAATTCTTACTATAATCCTCAAAACTCTCCTAATTATTGAAATATTTTAATAGTGAACATTTTATTTTAAGTAAAATTTTATTCCCAATCTTTTTTGCCTTATACATTTTTTTCGCTTTTCTAATAAAATATCGAAAAAATCCTAAATTTATGAACTCAAAACTGGGTGGCCAATTTTCAATTAAATTTGTTGATCATTTTCTCCATATTTTGTTAGAAAACCGAAAAAAAAAATTGTAACAAAAAAATAAATTGAAAATAA
Organism: Platyura marginata; assembly: GCA_026745375.1. Taxonomy (NCBI): domain Eukaryota; kingdom Metazoa; phylum Arthropoda; class Insecta; order Diptera; family Keroplatidae; genus Platyura; species Platyura marginata. The sequence goes on along the minus strand of JANSTT010016985.1, from coordinate 1,105 downwards.
AATATTCACTATTAAAATATTTCAATAATTACGGGAATTATTATGTGAATTATAGTAAGAGCGACTTTCCATAGGCCAGAAGAAATTCCACGCTGCGTTACTGCTTGAAAACGAAATTATCATATTTTGATTTTTCTTAAATGTTTGAAATCTCTAATCTTAAGAAATTCTAGACATTTACGATTTTACCTATTTTCAAAAATAATTCAACCCAGATATTTCACTACAATTTAAAAATAATAAATGAAATTTATTAAATGATAAAAATTTGTTGAGCTTCAAAAATACAAATAAGTAGATAAATTTACATGCAAGATGTATATGTGTAGGTACTTTAGTCACTTTTCATGTTAAAAATTAAAAATCAAATAATTGTGTCTCGACTGTAAATTAAGATCACTTCATATAATTTATTGAATGAACACCAACTGATAAACCAGCAAATTATTATTTATTTTCATCAAATATTTTATAAAACAAATTTATTCCATATTATAAATCATTTGTCATACTCTCTCTACTTTCTATATGGTAAAATTTCAAGAGATTATCGACACATTGGAGGTACCCAATTACACAAATCGATGATTTGTTATGTTATAACTAATCCAGTGCGTTTTTCGCTGACCACAAAAAAAAAAAAACCTAATTCATTTCATATATTTTAGAAAATGAAGAATAACTTGTTTGAGTCTATAAGTGGAAATCAATTAAAAATTTCTTAATAAATAATTGACATTTTTTAAATATCTATCTATAATTTCCTTATTCTTTAATAAACTTTATAGTCAGTCACCTGCATAATTGCACACTTTAAAGAAAAATTCTATTTTAATTCTTTTTATGTAATTGGAATTGTGTAACACGGGCGACTAACTATTCAAGTTTTATTTCCAATGATACGACAGTTTTAACTTTTTCATAATTACAGTGTTGTGCAAAAAAAATAAGTCTAAGGCATATTTTGTATGAAAATGTTGAAATTCAGTAATTTCTCCTACTTTTAATGATTGTTATCTGAGAAATCTATAGGCCATGCCACACGCTGTTGTCATTGGGCGCCCAAAACAGGTTATATAGGCAAAACGTACGTAAGGTAAAGGGT
>JANSTT010016984.1:0-18940 GCA_026745375.1 Platyura marginata | reverse complement strand
GCATACAACGGTCCTCATATGAAGGAAGGATAAAAGTATCACGCCTCCAATGAAGTTTCCGAAGAGCATACAGCATATAAAAACTTTGAAGACCTTTAATCAGAAGCGTATGTATATACAATATTTATCTAGGAAAGTTAGAAGCTAGCATTTTGAAATATTTTAATAAATTCTAATTTTGATTAATTTTGTGTTCTTGAGATTCTTCTTATATAGAAGATATAAATATGTATGTACATATGTATTTTAAATTAACAATAAACTTCAAAGTTCAGTCTTCAAACTTTGTACTTTGTGTGAACAATTTTAAGATTCATTTCTTATCCTAAATTTCAAAATACTCCCTACAACACGGTATCCTACAACACGGTTTCACTGTAACACGAAAATAAAATTGCGGAATTTCTCGTATAACAGGAGGGATAACTATAAATAAAATATTTGCTAAATATCAAAGTTAATTTACAAAATAATCTTGAATAATAAAGGTAATATTTAAGTAATTTATCTAATAATAATAATAATTCAAGATCCGACGTTTTATAGATCATCGAAACGCAATTATCTCATACAATTTCTTTGACGTACATTTGTGTTGAAAAAAAAATTCAATTGATCTAAATTTGTGTAGCGTACAAGTGACGTGTATTAATCTGAATAAGGATATTTATATCATTTGGATTACATATGACACTTAACTACACCTACAATTTCAATCTTATGACAAACGTATAGTATTTATACACTTCAATTTTCGCAAAAAATCGAAAAAGTCGAAAAAATCAAAATCGTAAATTTGTTATATGTTGGCGACTGCTTTTTTTTAACTAACTACAGTAGAATCTCGTTAATTCGAACTAATTTCTTTACCGTGTAACACAAGACCTAAGATGTGATGTAATTGACAATGATGGTCAAAGTAGGTATGCATCCATTCTTTCACAAAAACAACATGCACTCTCTCCCAAACACAATAGAAGCGGGATCAATGTGTAGTTTAGCACCTACAATTTAATTTAATTTAATTAATCACTTTTTTTAATTATTTTTTTTTTTTTAAATGCCTGTCCGGATTAATGAGGTTATACTGTATTTTTAATTCATCATGTTAGTCGACAAAATGTATGCATTTTGTTTTAAGAAAAATGGTTCGAGAAATTTATTAGATACCGTGATTCGGACCTCAATCCTTCCGCATCTTTGACGTAGTTGTATATATAATTATGTTTATGATCGATCATACATCCATATAATGATGATGACTACATTTTTATTTCATACCCATTTCATCCGTCCCTCATCAATTAACACTACCTTGTAACAATAAAAAACCATACAAATCCTTTTCTTTGTATTTCTAAAAAAAACATCATCACCATCATAATTATATGTCCAATTAAAAAGGTAAAATTAAAGTGAAGCTGCACCACCAGTACATTTCTCTTCCTCGTATACAATTTAAAAGGAAAATCCTTACTGTGCTAAGGCGTGGTCTTTATTTTCAGTCAAATAAATGTAGCGGCGAAGCCCTACTCCTTGCTTGTTTTACATTTTACGTTAACGATGTATCTCTGCGGTTGTTTTCCATTTTATTTTACTCATTTGATGATGAAAGTGATTAAAAAAATCAAGACTACAAAGTATGTAAGTATACGCGCGTGATACGTAACGTAGAGGTACACCCGTGCTATATTGCCCCGCAAATCATTTTGGGGTGAGCTTAAGTACACACACCAAAGAAGCCTTGACTAATGACTGCAAAATTGATGATGAAATGGTGCTTTTAAGGTTATGTTAATGCTTTTCACGATGAAAATGTAAAAACGTTTTTACCAAGGCGGTTTCTATACAAGCGAATTAAAAATTAATTTGCCTGGCCGCTTCAGTAAATGTTTGCATTTGCTTTTTAATGAATTTGCAGGTAATTTTCTTGGCATGTTTTTAATTTCTGCTTTGTTGCTTTAGGTATTTTCTAGAGATGTATCTCGCCTTGCGACCCTTCAAAACAATATATAATATATAGGTATATATATACCTACATACATATATATGACGTATATAGAAGTATATATATATATATATACCCACCAACCAGTACGCATTCATATATATGTATTGTACATATATATATGTATATCCTCTACCTTCCCTACTTGAAATTATTTCTAACGTTTATGATAAAAACAATGATTAAGGGAAAATGCTAATTACTTTCTTGAAAGTTATTAAATGATGAATTTTCACTAAGTACAAGTGGGTTTATTGTGTAATTGCTTTGATTTTGTTTTTTTCGAGATTTATAAAAAATGAATTTTTCCTAAATTTTCTTTAATCGTAACGAATTAAAAATTTATCGTCGACCTAAAATACTTTTTGATGTAAAGAATTTTTTTAATGTATTCGTATTTGCTAAATGGTTTTTCCGTTTTTTTTTTCATCTTTTATTTGAAAAATTATATTAGGTCCAAAATATTGAAATTTGGAACAGGATTAATTGCTATATATATATATATGTATATGTATATATCCATCAAAACCCGAAGCAGTAGCATGCATATATAACAATTACTCACAATTTATTTTCATTTCGGTCCGCATTCATAGGTATACTGAATAAAACTTAATTAAAAATTTGTTTTGCTGGTACTTTGAGCAGAGCTGTAGATATAATGTCATTGGGGCCGGAACTTTATTTTAAAATAATAGGCTCTTTATAATGCTTCACCAGGATTTAACATTAAATGAACAAATAAATACTTACATCTACATAAAAAAACATTTTTAATTCATTCTTTGCCTTTTTAAAATTTTTGTTCGCTCGATGTCAAATATCTTGGTCAGGGTTCACCCCGTTAATAATGAATAATTTTTTATAATTTTTTTTTTCAGATCTACAACTTTTTTTTATAAAATTATTCTCTTAAGTGTAAAATAAAGGCGAGAAACTACTTACTTTATTTGAAAAAAAAATGTAAATTGCATAACTTTAGGAGCTTTTGAACCAGATGAAGACTACCGACAATCAAAAAGCCGTAGAAAAAATGAATAGCAACGAATATAATTGATGCCAAGAGAAAACTGGGGGTCTAAAGGAATTGTAAAAAGGGAATATGATGGGCGACTATGGAAAATCCAACTACGTGACCAAGATTTTATTGTATATACACAACGTGTATATGTAGTACTTAGGGATGTCCAGGTCCATGTCGTAGCCATCCCTTGTTTTATTATGAGCAATTGTTATAATAATCCTGGGATTGCAAAAATCTCAGAACCCCAATTACGGTGCTAGAAAAAGGTCTGGATCCCGGGTTTGGAAGCTATAGTGTAATACACAAAGTTGTAATTTGTGTGTGAGAATTTTCATCGGTTCTTGCTTAGCTTTTGGGCTGCTTTAGTTGTGCTGGTGTAACATCAACGTTAATTAGGTTTCGTTTATGTCTCAATCTCAAATTACTCTTCAAAACGACATCAGAGTGAGCTAAAGTGTTTGTGGAAATTTCTCTTCGCCCGCAGACGTCTTGTCTATGAAACAGGTTCTGGGCGCCTAACAACAACAATGTGTAGAATAGGCCACTGATTTTAACGTCAACTATGATAACTCGAAAAACACCATTTTACTATAGAGCTGTTTAAAGTTCTAGGTACTTTATTAAAGGTTTGCTGTTTGCTGAACCTCTTTAAAATATTGAATTGCTGAAATAGTTTTTTTTTAACCGTCAAGTTCAGCTATAATATTTATTAATTAACTTTAAAAAAATCCTTTCGGACACAACAGCCAAAGGTCCATCCTATCGCGTAATGACCGATTCGTAGTAAAAAATGCATATAAAAACTTAAAAACAAGCAAAGTTTGGCTGCTAATAATAATAATTCGTTGATACTATATATGTATGTACGTACAGTACATACATACATATGTATATAGTACATATTTCCTTTCTACAGGTGCTAACGTTGAACTACTTTTAAAGATTAAAAGAGTTTCATGGGTAAATTTATTTGAAAAATTCTGGTTAATAGTTACATTAAGACAAACAAAAATGCACGAATAATTCAAGAATAGCCAACAGACAAAATTTTACCATCGACAATTACAACTTTGAATCAGTTTCTCATTTTAAATACCTTGGCTCGATAATCATCATAAACAAATGAATGCCAAGAGATAAACCAAGAGATAAACGAACGCTTTAAAGCAGCAAATTGGGTATTTGCATCACTGTACAAAATACTAGGATCCAATTTACTGAGTAGAACCTCAAAAATAAGATTTTACAAGATTCTTACTATATCGGTCTTCACATATAGTTCAGAAATGTGGAAACAAAAATCGACAATTTTGAGCGCAAAATACTAAGATCCATCTTTGGTCCAATAAGAGAAGAAAACGGAATATATAGACTTCGATACAACTACAAATGCTATCAAACATTAGAGGAACCAACCTTAAGTATAAAAATAAAAATATAGCAATTTATGTGTGCTTCACATAAATAAAGTTAAATAAGATGCATGATCATCACTGATCATAGAACAACCTGGCGCCTAAGAACCCGTAGAGTGGACCTCATATCATATAAGATGAAAAACGCGAGAAAGAAGAAAGAGAGTGATCACTGATCGTAACATTTCTTGATACAATTGAAAGTAGGTATATCTTAATCATCTAACTGACTTACTCTTGAATGTGATAAGGATCATCCAACTCTGGGTAAGAAATCATTAGTTTTATTTTCAAAGATCCCTTTGCGTTCGTGTAGCTTAGTAATAAATGCCCATTGTTAGTGTGACGGAGGTGTGTAAACTTCTGCTTACAAATTTACACAGATTTTCTTTGCCTTGACGGAAGTAAAAGTATCCGTAGGTACTGTAGAGTGGCCAAATAGTGTGCTACTGATATACTATGTATTATTCAAAATGTGCCAAATAGTATACCATGGGTACACTATTTGAATCTAATCTCATCATTGCCATGGAGCAATAAATTTCTGTGGACCAAGTTTAGTGATCAGTATAAATTCGAAAAAATTGTGTTTGAAGATGAGGAAGAAGATTTTAACGAAGAAGTAGAACTGTTTCTTCAGGAAGAGTCGTCAATGATTAGCTATGATCACTTATGAAAGAATGGCTGATGGTGATTCCTGTAAAACTAATAAATCAGATTAAGAAATATTGATTCATTCAGTCATTTTTGCATTTTTATTTATTTCAGTTGGTAATCCAAATAGTATACCATGGAATGGATTAGTATGTATAGCAGAGTTATTAGGTCGCATTTTGCATTAAATCGTATTATAATCGGGACTCGACGGTACAAACTATTTTAATAAATTCATTTTTTGGCAACATATTTTGTTCCTTATTTATCTACTTTAAAAAAAATGTTTTTAATTCTTGTCTTCCAGCAAAATCCAGAAACTTTTCTTTTAAATCGATGTTAAAATTATATGTTTATTGCTCGCTGTTTATCGCTCCATACTCCATTATACAAGCTTTATACATTTAAGCTCCAAGAATATTTTTGGTCTATTATGAGCCCATCGTACTTATTATATGTATGTACTTGTCTTATATGCATGTATATATGTATACGGATCATGCTATTACTATAAGACGTACATATATCCTATAAAGTCCTATGGTGTATAGGTGCTGATGTGTGTAGTACAACAACTGTATGTACACACAAAAACATACGCTGCCGTCAAAGCCAAATATTTTATTAATTCCGGAGTCATCAAGGTACATGATTTATGCATATCATTCACTTTCATTCCATTATATATTATCATTTTAAGACGTTGTTTGCCTCATCAAAACACGCGAAAAATAGAAGAGTTGCTATAGAAACTCATCCTAAGGGATGAAAAAAAAAAAAATGTGTATATATATACATTATGTTAAGGGGGTAAAAATAAAAAACGGATCAATATTAACTCTTTCTCTTATGGGGTAGCGCAAATTGTGGAATGAGATATAAGGGGTGCTCTATGCCTGGTTGTCAGTGTAAGCTTTTTTTTTCAACCCTTTCAACTCTGGGTGTAATTTTTTATGCGAATACAGGGTGTTCTCAAATATATATTTATGAGGGTATATTTTGAATGAAAAAATGTTACTTAATATCAATCATCAAATGGAAAGATATTTTTGGAGAAATATTAATATTTTAAATGCCATGCTTTTCTTGTAATCCCTGTTCGCAAACCCTTTTGTATGTTATGCAGAATAGATATTTTCATCTCGTGTGTGTTATACTATATATTTATTATATATGTACATATGTATATACCAACGACCCTACGAGAAAAAAAAACCTTGCATTCACTTGCTTAAAAAAAAAAAAAATGAAAGGGTTACTCATAGTCTCATAACCCGTACCCTAACGAGATTTTTTTTTCTGTACATTTCTGCTCTAGACAGACGTAATATGTAAAAAAAAAAATAAAAAAGTTTATTTATTCTTTGTTCATTTAAATTGAATGAGGGTTTTTTTTCGTTTGATATGGTTTTTATATGTATGTATATTTTTTTAAAATTATAATTTGGTTTAATGAGGTTTCTTGCACGATTCAATATTAGGGGATGAAAGCTGAAAAAATATAACGTGTTATATGGCTTTACACTAAAAAAAAAATCAATGCATTTCAGCTAACATAAATTTGATTAAAAAGGATTTCTGATACATAAATTCTGTAGGAGACACGAGACATGGTTCATAGTAGCATAGTAGTAATGTCGATAGTATACCAAAAAATTAAATGACGAAACTGCCCTAATGAAGGATAATAACCAAATGCTCTCTATTATATGTAAGTATTTTATTTACAGTAAGCTTCTTTAAATATAAAGCAATTTTTAGTTGAATCCCCCCAGTAAATGCAAAAATTGGCAGAAGTACAAAACACAATTATTTTCTTACTAGTAATTAAACTATCAGCTGAACCTAGAACTACCACTTCGCTGATTAATGATGATGGGCCACTGGCGATACGCAAAGAGAATACTGGCTCTTTTCCGTGCCCGCCAACAGTTGCGGTCCCTTTTCCTGCTGACGTTTGGGTAGATATCCCTATCGGAGTTAATTTTCTTTTTTCTGACATTCCATTTATTAGTAAAGTGGCCTTAGTTTTGGAAAGCCGTCCGTTGACCTTCACGACATAATTAGACCTGCATTATTTCCATAATTATTATAATTAGATGAATTAGCTTTAGAGTTAATTACTAAAAATATTTGATCTCATTCAGTAGGTATCCAAAATGTTTCTAAAAATATAAAGAGCAAAATAAATAAATAATTGTAAATGCTCAACTCATAACCAGGTGTACAAATTTATACAAATTGATATCCTTTATTTCCTAAACCCTATAATTTCTGAGATGGCATAAAATGTCAAACCTCAAGAAATTGAGATTGAAATTGTGTCCTTTTTACTTTATTTGTGTATATATGCAATAGGCAGTTTTAGAGGCCAAGAAAAATTACACAATAACTAAACCTCTTCAATTTCTATAAGGAAATAAATAATTTTTTTTTGTGAAATACACATTGACCGTCTTGTCAAAAATGTCAAACAGGATCTTGCTAAAAGGATATTCGTTTGCACTGTTGCTATAAATAAAATGCCTAAAAATTGTTCAACATACAATTTTTCTAAGCGTATTCTTAGTTTCAAAATATTACATTTACTATTTTAGTAACAGTGTATGATTTTATCCCTATATTTTTGTGTTATTACTACACATAATTCTTTCCGGATTGCATTCAATTTGCTTGACAAATAAGGGCAGAACGATAGAAGGAGTTTTCAATCATTTTACAGTTACCTGTAATGTTTATGTTATTGTTCAAAATATTGATATTATTTGTGTAGGTAACTTATTTTTATTATAAAATATTATAGATCTTTCGTCTTACTCAATAATCTATAATTTTTTTAAAAAAAAGGATATACATATGTAACTATAGCATATGTATGTATGTAGGTAATTTTAATTTAAAATAAAAGAATCAAAATTAAAAGATAAACAATTAGATACAGTTTTACTGTAAGAAATAATATAAATCACGATTAGAATTTAAAAAAATGTATGTCGACAGCTTCACAAAAAATTACATGGCCTACCGTTATGGCGCTGCCATTTCATTTACTCGATAACAAAAATTATAGAGAATAACAAAACTAAAATTTCATTAATAGATCAAACAGTTCCACGCCCTACCGTTATGGCGCTGCAATCAATTTTATCTAATATTTTTCATCATTTGTATTCAATTTATTTAATTTATAATATATAAGGACAAAACCGTAGGCGTAGATAATACAAAATTAGTCATGTCTTATTATAATCGGTGTAGTTAATTACATATTTCTTTCTTACGCTAAAATTACTACTGCTGGGCGAGGACCGAGCAACATTTTGTTAGTATTTATGTACATATGTGGAAAAAATGTTTATAAAAAAATCAAAAATCAAGCATTGAAATGACTAGCGTTATAAGTAATCCCAATTTCTGCAGAACCTTACCGTTAAGCTTTTCAAGAACGTAAAATTTGCGAGCAACGGAAGTAGAATATATTTAAGTATGTATGTAGAAACTCAATTATATTTTTATACCTATAGGGTGGGGGTAATGGTCTATTTAATTTATCGTACATATGAAAAAATACATAACTATTAAACGCGAATTTTGAAACATCTGGTTTCAGTTAAATAATGATTGGATAATTTTTATAAGTGTGTGCGTTTATCAAAATTATTAAAGTTAAGCGCAAAATTTCGTAACATTTAAGCTACGCTACAAAAATTTAAAATTTCATACATACATACATATGTACGAGTACTTTACCATCCTAATATTGAATGAAACACAAAAATTAAAAAAAAGAAAGTGGTCTGGATTCAACATGCGTGCGTTCAATGTTCTCCTGAAGGTTGGTGAATGCTAACTCTTTAATGAAAATATTAAAACACATTTTCTTCTTATATATTTGCTAGAATTATGATCTAAATATGTTTCATATACACAAAACTTCTTTTTATCAGAACTTCAGTTGTAGAATAAGGCATGGGGGAGAAAGAACATTTTTGTAGAATGGTAACGTCGATCGATATACAAGTATTAACTCTTTTCTTAAAATGTACAAAACAAGTATGGGGTAGACTCTTGGCGTGAATATATTTTTATTTCGCGTTGTTTTCGAAAAAAAAAAAAATAAAAAATTTTTATTTCCAGCTTTTAGGCAGTAGTAAAACACGCATTATGGCCCAGATATCCGTAATAGAATTTGTTCGCATTGAATCCTTTATACTTATGCGTTCTATACATTCTGTAGAGAGGTATATATTTCGCTTTTGGCGCCATTAATGAATGAAAATGGAAAACCCTTATTTTCCAATCTTCAAACGTCGTGCCTTTTGTAATTTATTTCGTTGGTATTTAAATTTGTGCGTGTACTAGTAAAATTAAAGATATAGGGTTGGTTGGTGAGCCTTCATTTGAATATCTGTATTCAGTTTTTCCCCTTTTTTCTCTGTTAAGGGTTGCACAGTGCTTTGGTTTATGGGGGTGAATGTTAGATGGTTGTAAAATATACACCGTGATGTTGTAAAGAATTTTAATTTGATTTTAAAGAAATAAAAAAAAAAAAACAAGAAAAAATTGGGTTGAGTTTCGATAAGGTTTCTTCGTAAGGCTTTTCGTTGCTTTTATAGTTAGATAGGTACCTACTTATGTACATCTTTCTCTTAGCGAGCGGTACATAACTTATGTAAAACGTACAAAAATGATATTTTCAGTATATAAAGAAGATAATTCAAAGTTGATTCATTGTTTACAAGAACACAGATTTATCCAATGGTTGACTATACATATATGTATGTATGTAGGTACTCAGCTATCTAAAGCTAGAAATTCGAGCTGAGCATAGTATCGGGGAACCATTTTTTTTTCATTATTGTTGAAGCGAATTTTATTATATCTTGTAACCATATCAATTAATATTTAAATTGATTTCAGTAGTCCTTAATCTTAAAACTAATTGAACAGTTCATCCTTGTAAAATTAAATCAAAACTAATATTACCTGTAGCCGTATCTTGCATACACGTTTTTTTCTGACCATTATTACCATAGGCCTAATTATAATGATTTGCTATTATGAAATGCGATTATCGAACATTCTTACTATGCGTTTTTCTGTTTGCGATGCGATTTGTCCATGTCCATATTGAATAATTTCGCGCAGAAAATTAATTGCGCGAAAGACATTCGATTGTATTTTTGACAGTTTCGTGTTTGTGTTTGATTGCTTTGGATTAGTTACCCCAATTTATGTATGTATGCGATTCGCGCAGAAACGTATCGCATTTCATAATTAGGCCCAATATTCACTCTCGATGTTGGCACTTTTTCTAATCTCTAATTAAAAAAATTGTTTCATTCAAATCAATTTATTGTTATATTTTAGGATTTAGTATCGATTGATAAGTCTATAGTAACCACGTGTAACTTTCATTTATATGTACCTACTGTACTTTATATTATATGGTATATTCTAATTCTATTGAAAACAAAATGACAATACAAAAAAATTAAATTTTTACTTTCTATACTCTTAGCTATTTATGGTTTCTTTGTAGAAATTGGATAAAATCACCCCAGTTCTTTACATGGTTACCCTCTACTACAAAAAAAACCTGATTTTCTATATAGAGTCTTAAAATTGGTTTAATTTTTTTTTTATTATTTATCAATTATATACATACATGGTATCTAACTACATATATACATAAATAAATGGCATATATAAATCACTAATAAATTATCATCATCACACATTTTCCAAACACATTTCGACATAACTACACACTTGTTTATAAGCATAAAAACATAAACATTAATATAAACAACTAAACAAAATGACATGTTTCAAAACAGAAGGGTTAGAGAATCTTCAAAGACGACCGCACCTAATAAATAGAAGGATCGATGATGTCTGTGTGTAATAAGACAACAAACAATATTCGAACTACTTAATTTAGGGTAAATTAAGTTAAGTAGTAATATATTTATTTATAATATGGCTAGATATATATGTATGTATATACAGAAGTATGCATGTATGTAGATGCGAGAGAAAAAAAAGTGCCCTAAAAGGGGTTTAAATTTCCATATTTAAATAAGATGATGTAATATAATACATAAAGAAGCTGAGTGGATTGAATGGCGTAAATGAGGTATAGGCATATTACCATTCTTGGAAACGCTTTCTTCCACCCTGCTTTTAAACACTTAAAACGTTCTCGCGAGAACGACACACGTTTACAATTTTTTTTTTTTTTTTTACATCTTGTTTTGTAATATTATTATTATTAGGGGTATGTTTTAGATTTATGTGCGGTTGTATGCGATGAGAAAAAAAGGATAAGAGACTCTCTATACTATACAATGTATGAAGTCATTGTCATATATACCTACCCACCTATGTTTATATGTATGCATAAGTTGATGGCGTAATATATTAAAGTACAATATATGTATGTACGTATTATATATTATTAGATATATTATATATGTACATATATAGAATTTGCTTAGGTGTTTTAAAAGTTAAGAATAGGTAAATGATGTAGGTAGATGTAAACCGTTTTTTTAAAAGTGTTCCTCAAAGTGTCTTAAAATTAGAATGATTATAAAGAGCCCCACCACTATATAGAAAAGAATTTTTGGAACCAATACACATTCGTTTCGTTTCTTCTATCGCTGGCTTTTGTAGTTCATATTCACAAAGATGATCGTAATATAATGCATATAATTAATTAATTTTTTTATGTTAATTTAAGGTATGTGATTTTGAACATCTCTCGTGACGTCATCTGGCGACTATTTTTATTAGCAACTTTTCTAACTTTTTTATCCTACAATCGATATTTTTTAACTTCTATTAAGATAGGTTCCGCTGTACATATATGTGAAATAAACTAAAAAATAGAAAATTAGTTGTGCCTTTTATGGTTAGAAGGGCCCATTAATGATGGTTATCCACTCTTTCATTTACACAAATACTAAAATTATTACAAATTTCATGAAAATCCGGACATCGCTAGATGTTTCGTAAAGTCACAAGAATCAACGTAGGTACATCTTTATTTTAGGCTCTTTATTGCTAATTTAAAAATGGAATTATCCTATAAATATCAGAAATTACATTTAAAGAATTAGTCTTTGAGGAAGAACTCTCGAACCCACTATCACCCCACTACATCATTTTGTTTAATCTTAATATTCGTAAACTTATACCTAAACCAATTTTTTAATATTGTAATTAAGCACTCCAATGTCTCAAATGTTCGGATGATATCGTTAAAATGAATTATCATTCTTGCACATTTGTTACCAACAAAAAAATGTTTTTTTTTTTGGGATTAAATAATTTTGAACGATCATCTTTTCAAAACCCGATCTATTCTATTCTATTCCTGAATAGCTAACATCATTTTTCGGCATAGAGTTTCAAATCATACCTAACCCCTATTGTTACAAACTTTATTATTATTTATTTTTTATTGAACTTATGATAGATATTTTATTTATTATTGTGCTATACTGTTACGTTCTTGTGCGCTACCTAAATAAGAAGTACAATAACGGCGCATTCGGTTATTTAAGTAAACATAGAGATTTCCTGTATGGTTTTAACAGGTTTGTGGTTATTTTTCATTTTGATAAACTGTTTTGTGTTATTGTATAAGTAATATTTGCTCTCTAACCATTTTTTTTTCAGCAAAAATAGCAAAAGAAATATTTATTCAGAATTTCGTTTCGATTATTCCTTCGAACTGATCACTTATTCAATATTTAAAATTTAGTGAACTAATTTCTAATTACTAAACATGCATTATGCTCTTTTGGTTGTAACTTAGGTTGAAAATTGATTATAACAATAATAACTTGGTGTCAAATAACATCGCTTTTTAACAATAAGTAAAAAACATTTCTATCGGATGGTTTATGAACTACGGAATAGTACATAAAGGGGCGGATCAACTAGAGTAGCTAAGCCACTAGTTTTTTTGATCCATTAGAGGGAACCCCCGTTTGGTGTTCTATCTCACATAGTATGTGTTATCGTAAATCCGATTACTTCACATCCATTGCTAGTTTTACTGACTGACGGTTTTCAATTGAGTTAGTCTACCAGATATACTAGACCTACTGTTTTTTAGATGGAATCCGAACCCCTCGCTTCCTGGTTAAGCTAAGTCCATTGATATATATTCATCTCAATAAAAACTGCCGCAGTCAATATAACCACTGATCTACCAATGTTGCTGATAATTTATTATTAAGTGTTTCTAGTCCATTTAGTCGTTCCTGACTGTCAGCTGTCGATCGTAGATAGTTTTTAATTCTTTTCAGAACATGATCTCTGACTTTCTGCTACACTCACAAGCATGGTTAACAAAAACAATTCAGCTTAGTTTTGCGATCGTTGAACGATTATAGTATGTAGGCACCATAAATCTCGAACTGTATAAAAATATACGCTTATTTACGACAGAACGACCAAACGGGACAACGGTGTACTACCATTTTTCTAAATTATAAAGTGCTGAAACTATCACCAAAAAAAATATTGCAAGGCCCAGGGCAGCAGTCCCTCCTAGTAATGAGCGCCTGCGTATAGTTAAAATATTAAAAACTAATAAGATACTTAGATTATAAACGTAAATAATTACATATTTCAGTCTTTCCATTACTTAAAATTAGATATAAAAAAAAAATCAATGATGTTTTTGTAAAATTGAAATGTTACTGATTTTTCAACTTTTCAGTAAAGTTGGTTTGGTTTTGGGTTGGTTTTTTTTTCTTTTTTTTTTGTATTGAAACTCTAGCTTACCAAAAGACAAAAAAACCATTCTTCTAGCTACCAATTGACCAAATACGTTATTGTTATAAAAGCAATTTATAATCAAATTATTTTATAAAAAACCAACCGCTACCGATTTTGCTGTGGATCCCTGCTTTTGTTTACACATAATTTATTATCTAATTTGTCTCTGACAAACAAACCACACCGTGAATGGCTAATTAATGACATCTTGGTGGCTAATTAAAATAATCGATGATTAATTTCGAAGTGGCCCACTCGAGTGGAAATTTCTGTTGTTTTTCTTTTATAGATTCGCTGTTGATATGGGATGCGCTGGATATAATGAAGAAAAATGTGTATAAATTTGAATTTTTAAAAAGGCACACAACAAACATATTTTTCAATTAATTAATTTGCAATGTTTCAATGATGCGTAAATATTTATTATTAGTATAATTACAAAAGTATTACGGTATTAGTTTCTCGGCGATCGGTTGGTGCTTCAAAGATTTCCATTTTTTGTATTCTGACGAAAGATATTTTGACAATTACCTTTTTGTTCCCTTATTTTCATTGGGTTTTTTCAGTCGTATAGGAATTGTAGTAGGTATAACTTTTGTTGATCTGTTAGATTATTTAATCGCATTCAGCATTCTGACCAACGTAAATCACCTTCATTTTGAATTCTAGACGAAGAACTATATGTATATGCAAGTAAACAGATTATTTCTATAAAGTATCACCAGTAGTATAAAAATAGTATATTCCATGTTTCTTGGAATTCTTGTTTTTTGAGATATTTAAATTTGGACACAATTGCCTAAAATCTCCCCTACTGTTAGTTATGGATTAATATTTTAGCAGACAGAAGGAATTTTAATGAAAGGCCATATACTAATTTGAAATATTACTAAAAAAACATCTTTCAAAATTAAGTAATACTGACTTGTCAAAATAAATGTGTAAAATGTCAACAATTATCCTATTAAACAAAATTTTATTTCTTATTATTATTAAATTGGAACGATTTTGAATCATTTCTATAGTCAGAGACAACCGCCATCCGGAAACCGACCAACATGACCATAAAACCAGATAAGATAAAATAATTGCGATTTTAAACTTCAAGCAGATCAAAAGTTTTTTGTTAATCAAACAAATCAACAATTTTTTTCTTTTTTGGTTGAATTTTTTAGCAGAAAAATTTAAACATTTACATTACACCAGCTGCTTACAAAATTTAGCTAGAAATAAGTGTGTTTTATCATTCACGATTTCTCAAAAAAAAACATAGAATTTGGGTTGAGTCTTTGATATCAATAGGTTGAAACGCACTTTCTTTTCTGCTAAAACACCATTACAAAAACTAATGTCACTACACACAATTCGGTATACGTATATATTAAACAAATTATTTCCATGCTAAAAACTACGCAAAATTGGCATGCTGATTTTTTTAGGTAACGAAAATAAATTTAGTAAATGATAAAAATCTTAAAAATTTGAAAAATGTAAAAAACTTATTTTAGATAATGACTATGCATAATTGCATATGCAATCATAATTTGTCCATTTAAAAATGTTAGCTCAAAATTTGGTTGAATAACGATTTGGCAAAAATTTATTTGTTAAAATTAAATCAATAAATAGAAATACACCTTAGTTACTGTTAAATTAGTATTTTGTTAAAAAGAAATTTTAAAATAATTGGCAATAAATACAATAATTATTTATAATTTGTGTGAATATTGGTTGGGTATAATAAATTGTTTTTCCTTTCAGAAATATGATTTTTACTTTTCTAATAGAAAAACAACCGCACAAGCAAGAAAAAGTTTTTGTTTTCGATTTTCACTTTTTTTTTTATATAATTTCAAATAATGTTTAATATACTCCAGTATTTACTTACTTTGAACAAATTTAAATCAACAAATTAATGGAAAACTTAAAAAAAATATATTTTTCTTTGCACTTTGATCGTGAGCAGAAAGTATATTTGCATTTATTCAAACAAGCGAATTTCTCTCAACTTTAAATTGCAAAAGTTTTAATTGCCAATCAAATGAAAGGCATTCGGTATTGATTATTTCCATAAAATATGTATTTGAATGGTAATAAATCAAAATAAACAAATAGAGAAATGAATGAAAACCCCATGATATGATTGAAGCTATTTAATTGAGTTCCCTTTGTTTGAACGTTGGTTTATTTATTATAATTTTATTCTCTTTTTTTTTCATAAATTAGCAGAAAGTTTTTTTTTTTGTTTCGAAGAAATTTTCCTTAAATGTCTATTGACCTGGAAAATTATTCATTGCAATCTAATTATTTGTGTAATGATGTATAGACGGTACAATAGAAAAAAATTCTAATTGTTTGGAAAAGGCTTTTGATATATTCGTGAAATTTTTCTAAACAAAAGCAATAAATTATTTTTTTTATTGTTTAACTGCAATCTTAATTCGTTCACCACCTGTCGATGTGTCGATCCTTTTTTTTTTATATAAAAAACAGCACACTTTTTTAAACATTTTGCGTTTAGTAGTGATTTTGGGATAAAAAAATGTGGTTCTACCACAATTAATATTAGAATAGGTCGGTATATTTTGTATATTAAAGGTATGTAGCGTTCTATTCGGTAAATATGTGCAGGCGTATATCCAGGATTTCTGATTGGGGAAGGGGTGCCTGTTTTATCAACAAATATTTCCGCACCACTTGGCGCTAATGTGTCAAATAAGCTACATTTATCTATTCCATTGTACTTTTATAGGAGATTATCAATTTTAGTTTAAAAAGAAATTTAATTACAAGAAATAAAGCAGACGAGCGAAGTGAGCAAAATTTTTGACTGTCTTATTTAAAAAGTAGAGTTACGGCTTCATGTAAGGTGATTTTCAAAAGTGATCATTTTAAAGTGATTGTTCATGTATGGTGATTTCTTTGAACATGTCAAGAAGCTAACTTCTCGGTATATAAAAAATGACGTCGAAATGTTAAAATAATTGTTGTAGGGCTCAACATTTTTCTGAGATTCCATATGTTGCCATTTGTATTATCGTTTCCAAATCGTTATTCGTATGAAAAGCTCTACCGGTCTATTTATCCGAGGCAGTTGTGTAGGTCTTATATAGTAGTTGATTTTTTACTGTGTATGTTATTAGCCTAATGACAAACCTCCATATAAGAGGACCATTTCAACCTTTTCCATTTCTACTCGGACCCATATCTCCACCAGCGTTTATTACCGGTTCTCGACAATGGGTTGCACAGAGATTAACAGGGTTCATCACGTGAAGGCGGGAATAGGTATTCATTAGGAGAGGCTATGCGATGATGCTAACTGAAGACAGCCTTATGCGGTATGAATGCAGTAATTGTTTGAACCCCTATTTTTATCTTACTAAAATTATAGTAAATTCGAATAAAATTGTACATTTATATGTATGTACATGTATGTATGTATGTGTATGTATATACACTGTACATTTATATGTATGTATCTATAGCTTAATTTATATACAAACGCGCATGTTTTACATACATATATGTACATATAAGTTTTTATCAAAAATATTGTTCAATGACATTATTTCGACTTATTATAGTATAGCCATACATAGTTAAAGAGCTATTACTATACAACAAATGATATTACAAAAGAAAGAACACATAAACCAAGTGTGACTTTACTACTTAAGACTTACCTTACCTTGTGCTTTTACTTTTCATGACATCCTTAATGGATCAGTAATGGAGCATCCCAAAAATATTATGACAAGCACTAAAAAATGTTGCAAATAACATGGTTTATATAAGAACAATGCAGAGTTTTTAGACATTGGGGAAGAGGAATTTTGTGTTCTTGCAATTAAATGCGTATATAAAAGAAAAGCCAAAATGGATTTTCTCATCCTCATCATCTTTACGTAATAGAATTTGCATTGCATTTTATTTTATATAGCACGTGATGTAAGTAAGTAGTAGGTATAGTAATTTACGTATATGTACTAGTACTTGTACATACATAGGTTAGGTACACCGGAACATATATTATATTTATGTATCCAATATGTGAAGGTTGTTTGTACATATATGTACTGTACATACGAGTATGTATAAGTATTCCAAAAATATTGCACAATATTATTCCAAAATTCTATTACTTAGAAAAAGTATCATTAACACATGATCGAGTTCAATTCTATTGTTATTTTTACTCGTCGAATGAAATGTAAAATTGATTTTTATTTGTGTACGTACAGTACATATTTTTATTTAGCAAGGAGTAGAATATCACATACGCACGTGGTCTTATCTAAATAACAATCACAGAAAGTTTCACATAATTCAATAAATACATAATATCCTGAAAGTTCTTCTATTTTCTTGATGTCCCGAAAGGGATTATAATGAAGAAATTTGACGATGAAAAATTACCTAGAACTCGGTAGGTATATAAAGTAGGGCATATTTTAAGACGGTATCTTATTTTTTTTGCACTAAAGTATGGAATTGTGTATTAAATTGAAATTTGTGTAATTTGAAATAAATATGCCTTAAGAAAAAAGGACACTAAAACTAATTGTTATTTATTATTAAACAATTTTACTTTGTAGCTCTTTGATTTCATATTTATTTTTTCATTTATTAAATGTACTTTTAACGACAAATAAACAATTATTATGCTTCCAAATTGCAAATCGGTCAAATTCCAAAATTAAGTCTATTTTACCTTCAAAACGTCCATGCTTCCCACTTTACAAAAAAAAAACTTCAAAAAGTAAATTTCATTACCTTTCCAACGATACTAAATTTTTGAATCCAATCGATAGTCATAATTGCGATATTTATCGACCGACAGATAGTACCAAAAAACGTTACCCTGAAATATAGAGAATATTACTATTAGGGTTTCTGAAAACTCAGGTTTTTAAGACTCGACGAGTCCGAGTCCAAAATTGAAAAAACTCGTCGAGTCCGAGTCCGAGTTCGAGTCTGTTGTCTTTAACAAAAAATATTACAAGAATCTGATAAAATAATATTATATGATTTTCAATTCAA